>JAQHUG010000017.1:912366-932177 GCA_028555095.1 Dicrostonyx torquatus | reverse complement strand
CATTCATAGAATAGAATAATTCATTCAGCAACTGATGGAAGCAGATGCAGACATTCACATAGGAACATTGGGTTGAGCTCCCAAGGTCCAGTTGAAGAGAGGGAGGAGTGATAATATGAGCAAAGGGGTCAAGACCATGATGGGGTTACCCACTGTAACAGCTTATACGAGCTAATGGGAGCTCATGGACTCTGAACTGACCTTGTTCCGTCTAGCTATAGTGAGGAGGGCTTTGGTCCTGCCTCAAAGCAATGTGCTAGACTTTGATGACTTCCCATGGGAAGCCTTACAGTCTCTGGAGTTGATAGGGGTGGGCTGGAGGGAAAGTGGAGGGAATGGAAGGAGAGGGGAGAGTAGGAACAAGGATTGGTATGTAAAATGAGAAAAGAAAGATTTAAAAAAAAGAAATCTCCAACACAATTAACTCAGCAGGAAGAAAAATGATCTGTCAAGTAAGTAGAAAAGTAGGGAATATATGATATTATTTTGAATATAGGTTTTTAAAATTATTAATAGTACTTGATGTCTGGTCACTATGTCACTCATAAGACATGACTTTAGAATAGGTGAAAATGAGAGGATAGCAGTACCAGAAATTGAAAATAAAACTACGTAGTTTTGAAAAAAAAAAGGATGCCCAAAGTTTTACATGTTATTTGACTGCAAAACAATTATTATTATTCAAGAAAAATAAATCCATTTTGATGGGTTATATATTCTGAATTTGTAGGTATTTCTTTCAGAAGTAAAGTTACTAGGTCCACAAATGCAAAATCTCTTTATTTAAAGCCCTATCCACAATTCCAGGCTAAAGGAAAGATTGTCACAGATCTGCCCTCTGGTGAATTGTTAGTTCTGGGGAGGATTTACTGCCATCATTCATGCTGTGATTTAGATTAAGCCACTTGCAGCTTCAATTGACAAGCACTTATGAGCCTTCTGGTTCAGTTTACTTAAAAGAGTCCCTTCAAACTGCAGCGTGCTTAAAGTGGATAATCAGAATTATTCATTTACTCCAAATACAAAATAAATTCTAATATAACCTTTAACAAAATACATAAGAGCTAACTGCAATGCTTTTACTTCTGAAGTTTAATAAAAGCCTGTGTTTACCTGAATTAGGTCATGGGGAGGTTAACTGGCACAATCATATGTGCCTCAAAGCAGAATACATTTAAATGCTTATTTTTTTACATCTCATAGGCCAAATTAATTACTGCAACAATGAAGTCTTGCCTTGATCTTTACTGAGGAAGAGAAGTCACTCCACTCTCCAGCATTGATGCTTGCTACTTTATGCTTATTTTTTAAAATCTTCTTCCAAATTTATTCCAACAGAACCATGGTTGTGGTAAGCCTGACTTACTATGACCTGTGGACAGAAATGAGCCATCTTTGCCCCCTATATTAGCCTCTGGCATGCGGCCAAATGAAATGCGTTCTGTCATTGTGATGCAACTGTGCACAGAAGCCCTCATAAGACAGTTTCTAGCTTTTATTACAAGAGTGAGAACACAGGTGATTTTCCATCCAGGAATTTAATGTGTATCATCTACTCCAAAGAATTGTGGGTATGAATAGTGTCTGGACTGAAAACAGAGTAGAAGGCACCTGAATATCACAAAGCACCTATTTAACATGATCTTTATGTGTGCATTCTCTATTTCCTATCGGAGAGATGGGAAATTAAGATGATACTGAGGATTTGTAAGTGTTTATGAGTGGAATACATGGTCCCTGTGATGGAAGTGAACATGTTTAACAGTTCTCTTTTGAATTAAAATGACAACAAATTCTCACATAGTGGAAATCTAGTCTCATTCCTTTTGTGATCCTTCAGTCTAGATAGTGGGATTTCAGAGAGAGAGAGAGAGAGAGAGAGAGAGAGAGAGAGAGAGAGAGAGAGAGAGAGAGAGAACTCTATCATTGGTCTTAATGCAGTTTCATTTTTTTTAGTTTTGAATGTCTTTTATTGCATATGCGAGGATTAGATTATATAGAATCATAAAGCAATATAAAATATCTGCTTAAAGGGTCATGACCTTTTTATTAGGGCTGATGCAGAATCGGTCTAATTATCTTTTAGCTGATTATAATCATAGGAGCAAATAAAAGTTTGTAACATTGAAATATAGTTTTGAAGTGTCAGAACTAATAGTGTATGCTGCTACACAAGTGAACAAAGACATATAGAGAAAACACAATTATTTTCAGTTCATAAGGTCGTTTAAGGATAAAAAGTGTCAGTGTGACTGAGAGCAGGTCTCCTACTCCTGCTTACATCCCAGTAGAAACGTGTTTTTTTGTGAAAAAAAATCTATGTATTTAAATCTGAAAATGTAAAAAAAAAAAAAACCTGCTATCAATTCTAGGGCACCAATACATTCTTTTCATCGTATCACATAATTAAAATAGTTTTTCCTTTTTAAAATGCATTAAGAGAATATTTTAGCATATATTGATGACAGCAGTTTACACCTGGATGAGTGTAGCCTTAAGTGACTCATACTTGCATTTTCATCCATTACGGTAGCACATTGCCTTTTCTCTCATTCTTTTCAATATGAGCAAATCAAAATAGATTGCCTCCTTATTATTTGTGTTTCAATTTCAACTTCTGTTTTCATCACACCTGTTTTCTGTTGTTCCACTCTTGCTTCTCAAACGGTCTTCTCTACTTTGCTGAAATCTGGTCATGCACACACCATCTGAGATATCTTTCCTTTATTATGTCATTTGTATTTTGTCATTATTATGTCATTGTCTTTTCCTTCTGCCACAAAGATTGTGTTTTAATATTCACATCACCTTTTTCTTTTTTTATTGTTAAAAGAAAAATTTACATTTACTCCCCTTGTTCCCGGCCCTCCCACTCCCCCACTACCCCACCACCCTCCCCTACTTCTTTAAGATGGGGCAGGATACCCTGCCCTATGGGAAGCCCAAGGCCCTCCCCCCTCCATCTCGGTCTAAGAAGATGTGCATCCAAATAGACTAGGTTTCCTGAAAGCCAATACATGCACTGGCAGTCACATTCATAGGGTCCAGTTAGGTCATATGCTCATTCAGTCTTGGTCCAGCTGGATTTGATGAGCTCCCAATAGATCGAGCACACTGTCTCTGTTGGTGGGCCAGTCCCTCATGGTCCTGACTTCCTTGCTCATCTTCTCCCTCCTTCTGCTCTTCCACTGGACCGTAGTAGCTCAGTCCCTTGTTCTGATGTGAATGTGGGTGTCTGGCTCTATCTCCATCCATCATGCGAAATTTCTATGGTGACGATTAAGATATTCAACAAAGTAACTATGGGGCAAGTTCAGTTCGGGCACCTACTCCTCTGCTGCCCGAGTACCTAGCTGGGAGATCCCTGTGGAATGCCTGGAAGTTTACTAAATCAGAAAATCATTCTCTAAATCAAATGTTCTTCTAATGTAAGAGAAATCTGTTTTAATCTGTTAATAAACATAGGACAAATAAATCCTCTTTATTAAATATATTCTAGGGAAAACAGGAGTTTGCAAGTTTTCTTGAGAGTAGGAAGTTGACTTTTTAATTTGGTTATGTGGCCTAGTAAATTTCTAACATGATAAGGAAGAGATAATTAAATTAGGAAGTGCTTGTAAAATGATCCAGAAATTATTCTCACACACTTGTCACTGAATTGCCCTCTCAGCTATTTAAACAAATACTTGCACCAATTGGTGTGCAGGGTTGTAGTCACATAATGACAATTGCTTTCAATAATTGAGTCATTCCTCTCCTCCTGCTGTTTTAGCCTGTTGCAAGTGTGTCCCTGCATTTTCAATTTAGGAAATGTCAAATCACAAGTGTGAACTGAGTAACAGTTGGTATAAACCCATATATACATAGGCAATATGTTTTCATATGCATCATGTGACTATGTAATTACGTTCTTTTTAAAAATATAAAACATTCACAATATATATTTTTTTATTTAACAATTTACTGTGCTTATACTTTATGAGACAATTCATACTTGATTATTTTTCAGTAATTACTAAAACAAGCTATACTACTTTTTGAGCTTACACAGATACACTGAAGTTGTGAGAGCAAACAAGCATTATCCCTTTCAAGTCTCTGGCATTTTGGGGTTGCATGAACATATTTGGGTTATTGAATCGCTCTTTGCTATTCTAAATATACTATGCACATATCCGAAAGACTGATCACGCATATTTTCTCCCAGTATTTTCAAAGAGAAAAGGCAAGTCTTAATTTGCTTCTACAAAGGTCCCAGAGACTCCTTGTCTTCGAAGCCTACCTCACTGAATACTTTACACAGTGAAATACTTTGTCTTATCTTTTCTCACCTGTGCCAGATAAAAGTTTCTTGGATATATAATTGTTCATATATAACAATATTGAACATGAATGACAAGGTAAATCCTTATTTTGTCCAAAATAAACAGAAGCATTATAAAGCACTATAGTCTATATCATTTTTAATAATTATTTTTCTCTCCAAATACATTAATGTGTGTAATATAGTTCCCTTTGAATTCTTTATTCTGACACAATGAACAATAATGATGCTGGTGCTGCTATTTCCAGCAGCATAACAACCAAAAGAGGGGAAAACATTTTATAGTATCCTAGATTTAATTGCTTTCTTAAATGGAGCTTTTCAATTAACTTAAATTAAACATTTAATATAGATCTCAAGCAGATCTATACCTCCCTTATAAATTAAATTATTTTCCCTATAGGACGTATGTGGATATATAACAGGGTAGCCTGAGTTCATAATGGAATTCTATCTGTTTCTTTCCTTTTCAGAATAATTACTGACATGTTACTAATACTCTAGAGAATACCCTTCCAGTCATCTGCATTTCTGGATCACTGTCCCTTTTGTTTGACACTGCACTAAATACAGGATTTATTCATTGTTCAGCATGTGCAGGGACAGATGCTTCAGCTGTTAATTCTTTGTCTCATTTAGAGCATTAAAAATGAGCAGATAATCCCTATGCAGATCAAAGCTCTCTCCTCAGCCACAAGCCTGTTACAAACCTTGGAGATAGGAAAGTTGAATCCCTTTACCGAATGCAGATGGTGCAGGCATTTACAGAGTGACCTGGGTAATTTTCACTTTACATCTTTCCTGCCTAGGCATTGCCACATATTCTTCATCTTCTGTCACATTGTAAAGTGCTGATGCAGAATATTATAGCAACATTTTTTTTCTTAGCTAAGAGTTTCAGTGAGCCTCACCCTAAAACCTTATAATTTTTAGTGGCATACATAATTTATGATATCACTGTAAAACCAAATCCTTTCTAATATGTTTTCTTCTGACTCCAAACATACATCATGGAGTTACCTTTTTTCTTACAGCATCATTTGTGAAGACAGAATACAATTTTATTCATGGTGATTATATTTTACTTAAAGCACAATGAGATGATGAATTTCTCATAAAGTATTATCTTCAAAGATTACATTTTGGATAGTTACAAATATATGCATGCATATATGTATATTGTGTATATATATTATAAAATATAATATAGAATATATAATATGCATATTATAATGACTCTAAAAGGCCCCATGATATTTTGAAAAAATAGTTAAATGAAAAATATAATTAATCTCTATTTAACTTGAATTGGACCATAGATTTGGGTATGCTTTCTTATTCAGGGTGTACTTTACTATTTTGGTGTATGTTCATATCTGAAATCAAGATATTTCTTTTGTACATTAAAACTTAACTGTATAAAATGATTCATCTGCTGTACTACTATATTTTTTCTCTATCCATGAATCTTCCATTTTCATTTTAGCTTCTCATGACTCTTTTATAACACTGTAGGATGAAATTGCACTTATGAATGTCCAGTTGTCACAGTGTTCTAGGATTTTCCCACTGATTAAAAAATGAACTTCAAGAACATTAATAAGAAAAATAAAAGTCTTATTATTCAGTATCATGGATTTCATGTAAATCAAATATCACCAGGTTATAAACAATACTTATTGCCCCAATGATAAAGTTTGTGTCTTATCTCACTAAGTAATTGCTGAAACTTTGTGCTTTTCTTGGGTGAGTGAAATGGGATCCTGATGATATTTTAAATGTAGTGTGGAGACTCATATTCAACATATAACCACATGAATAAACACACTTTATAAACTGTGACAAAAGACACAAAAAGAAGAGAATATAGTGATCTTCATACCTATTACATAAGAATTTGACTAACTAATAAATAGCAAGAGGAACTTCTTAAAGAGTGAACATCATATAAAAGACCTGCAGGAAATAATATTCTTTCTTTGGGAAGCAAGAAGGAAACTACATTATGAACAGAAAAACGTGTCACTTATTTTCAGGGTTTTGACGTACTAGTCTTTATCTGTTCTTCTCTCTGGAGTTAATTTCTTGTCTTCTTCCTCTACAATGTGACTATACCAATTTTAAGAGAAAACATTTTTCACTATTTCCCATCAGAGTAGCAATATTTATTAATTAACTAATATATTTATTTATTTGTGAGTCTTGCTGTAACAACTCATTCTCTGTTCTGCCAACCAAAACCAAAATCATGGCATGGAAACTTACTATAAATTAAAAAATTACTGACACCTTAGGCTTGTTTCGTATTCATTCTTATAATTTAAATTAGCTCATATCTTTTAATCTACATTCTTTTACATGGCTCAATTACCTTTAAACTAGACTGCCATGCTGCTTCCTTTGAGCCTCCTGGCATCTCCATCCTTCTTTTTTCCAGCATCCTCTGTGCCTGGAATTTCTGCCTAGATATTGGCCATTCAGGTTTTTATTAAACAAATCAGAGAGACACATTTTCACACATTGTAAAGGAATATTACACCACGTTTCCCTCTTTTTGTCTAAATGAAAACAAAGGTTTTAACTCTAACACATTAAAACTATATATAATAAAAACATATCAGGAAGAAAGACATCTACAATGTCCAGTCCATTTGTACATAGAAAATTTAGATTCAATATTCCAGTATCTTCCTCTCTTTGTCAAAGATTTATACTTAAATTATTTTTGTTATATCTTTTATTACCATCTTAAAATATCTTTTTATACCTCAAAACGTTTTTTAAGAGAAACAACTTAAGCTTTTTTGTTTTTCATCCTTATAAACTTTACATCTCTTACGTATTTTTTCTGAATTTAGTAACAAGAAAAGATGTGAAATTATAACTATCTAGCCTTCAATACCCATCAGAGACCAAAGAAGAATAAACTATTATTTAAGCAAACAGAAAGTGTAGAGCAAGCAACTTTCAAAACTAAGAAATGGCAGAGATATCTGACTGCCGAGACAGTCACCAAAGTTTCATCTGCAACCTGTGAGCAGCAGTCTTCAACTTACAACTCTAAATTATCCAACAGACACAAAAATATGAAGGACATTCCTACTTTCTCTTGAAAAATTTTAGTAGTTATATTCTTTTTTTTTTTTTTTTTGGTTTATCAAGACAGGGTTTCTCTGTGGCTTTGGAGCCTGTCCTCGAATTAGCTTTTGTAGACTAGGCTGGCCTTGGACTCACAGAGATCCATCCGCATCTGCCTCCCGAGTGCTGGGATTAAAGGTGTGCACTACCATCACCTGACGTAGTAGTTATATTGTTTTGTGTCCTGTTTGTTCAATTTGGACAACATTCTATCAGCAGTTGAGATAAGGACAGTTTCTTGCCCAAATTTTTATCCTTTGCCACAAAGCAAACAAATTCCATAGCAAGGTTCTTTAATGCCCATCCTTTTTATACTGTAGATTGGTGCTAACAGGTGCAACTGTACCTCACTATTATAAAAAGTCTTATGTTACTTAAACATCTTAAATGTCATATTTTGTAGTTCTTTGAAATGTTTGAGGGTCACTTATTTATCTTAAATATATCTCTGTATGTCTAACCTACATGGAAAGCAAAAAAAGACAAGATCTCCTGAGTAAATTGGGAATGGTAATCATGGAGAGGGCAGAAGGGGTGGGGGAGGAAAGGAAGGGAGTAGAGAAAATATATAGCTCAATAAAAACAATAATAAAAATTTTATCAACATATTTTCAATGGCTTTATAATTTTTGTAAAGACAGAAAAGTCATCAGAATTCATGTGTCCTTTCATCAGTTGATTGAAAATCATTTTTAATAATTCAACCTAATATAGAGAAATATCCTTATTTGTTATCATCTCTGCATTCTTTCAAAGGACTGTACAAGACAGAAAGTAAATTTTTATACATGATTAAACATTGGAGACATGGATGACCTTGTTTTGAAAACTGTAATTGTATTTATGAAGTCAGCCTGAGGTTTTATTAACTTCAAGGAAATTCAATTTAGTTAACTCAATAATATTAATAGACTTTCTACTTTGTACCAGCTACCATACTAGGTGTGAAAGTTAAAAGGTAAATAAAGCATGGATCTCACTCTCAGATGTAAACAGTGGACCTCATAAATCAATACAGAAAGAAACTAATAAAGAGGAGAGAACTCTTACCAGAAATTGAAATAGAATTTTTTACTTTCATTATGCATTTTGTATGGGAAGGAAAAGAATAATTAAAATCTATTATGCTATGGAAGTAACACACAGGAAGCAAGTACACCAGTAATGAATGATTTGCATTTGCTCAAGTACAATCAAAGATATATTTCAGATTATAGATCATAGGGTTAGCATGATAAATGTAAAATCAGAGAGCTTTTATAAATTGTTATTTGTACAGTTTGGAAAATTTCTGTATAGTATTTCAAAAATTACAATCAAGACAGTTGTAATGAGCAGAAGAAAAGCAAAGTTTATGGCCCCTGACTTCACTGAGTTGGAGACATTTTAGCAATGTTATAATTAACTGGGCTACAAACTGGATACTAATTTTGCAGCCCTTCATTTTGCTTAAAGCCATCTTTAAACTTGTCTGCCTTAAAGAGGTTGTTTAAATTCCTGGGGCAGACTCACGTGAGGCAATGAGTTACATGCTTCTCAATGTAACAATCACAGTGTGGAATGGGATGCCTCATTCGTACAAACCTGATCCCATACTATCAAGGAGAGCAAAGAGATGTAACACTAACTTTCAAAATGGGCAATGGGAACTTTAGGATAAGTTTCTCCTTTCCACCCCCCATAGCTCCCACATCCTACCTTATCTTTGATGAAAAAATAATTTGATTCTAGGAGTTAGAGAAATGGATCACAACTTAAGAACACTTGCTACTCTTCCAGGGAGTCCAAATTATGTTCCCAGTATCACATTGGGTATCTCACAAGAGCTATATATCCAACTCTAGGGAATCCAATGCTACCTGCTTACCTCCACAGCTACTGTTCCCTGCACCTGCAGACACAATATGCCCACAAACACACATAAACATAAATGAAAAAAAGATTGATTCAAATTTGCCAAAGTTGTATGAGATTTATTTGCATTGGGAAATATAATTTTATAGAAAAATGCCAATAAATCTGTATTATTTTAGTAGCTATTATTCCATGACTATGTGTAAGGCATTATTTGTAATCTTAAGTTCCCTATAATTGTATAACTTTATATCCATTTTATAGTTTAGAAGGAATATACTATGAAAATATTAGAAAAAATTACAGCACTTAACCTAAAAAGGTGTTTTTATTCTAAACACTAAAGCTTACTCATAATCTAATTATATTTATTTGAAAAGACCCACAGCTTAGGGCTCACCTTGTTACTTAGCTTCTCTAAGATCATGAACTATAGTCTCAATATCCTTTGTTTGTGTCTAGTATCCACTTATGAGTGAGTACATAACATATTCATCTTTTCAGGTCTGGCTACCTCACTCAAAATGGTGGTTGACAGTTGCATATTTGGAGCAGACCGAGGGGCCACTGGCAGTGGCATCAGGATTTATCCCTACTTCTTGTACTGTCTTTTGGGGAACCTAGTCTCTTTGGATGGATACCTTGCTCAGCCTAGATATAGTAGGGAGGGCCTTGGACCATCCCCAAAGCAATGTGCTTTACCCTCTCTGAGGAGTGGATGGGGTGGGGTGGGAGGTTAAATGGAGAAAATGGGAGGAGGGGAGAGAGTCGGAACTTACTTAGATTGGTATGTATAATGAAAAAGATGGTATGTTTTATTTTTAAAAAAAAATAAAAGTAAAATAAAATAAAGACCTGCAGCTTTGCTTAGTTTCAAAACATAAATCTTGGTTAATTTATATCAATCTGATTTTCATATTGGAAGTCTCTGTGTAGTTACTAAAATAATTCTAGATTTCTGGTTTTCATTGGTTTCAATTTAGAAATGGTTGTCTAAATTGGCGAAGCATGAATTTAATTTCTTCAGAAATTATTAAGTTGGGAGCATAGCCCTCAGTCCCCCAAGCCTCAGCATTGTATTGGTCTGGACTCCAAATCCCAGCATGCCAGGTCAGTGAACTCCCACAGGGTATTTAAGTGAACTTCTGGAAGAGGAACATGTGGTTGTGGTCTCTTTTCCTTCCTCCTGGTGGTCACATTTGCAACCACCCGCATCCCACTCAGGGTCACCCGAGAGCACAGGAATTCCATTTATCCTAGATATTTCTTAATTTGGCTTGTTTTGATTTGGCTTGATGGGAACTTTGCATTGGAAGAGAAAAATTCCTAACAGAAATATGATAGTGTGATCAAATTTGGAGACATAGTTCACAACCAAGTTATAAAGAAATAGAAATGGGGTATGTGTAATTATATTAATTAATTATCACCCAAACTAGCTTTATATAAAACATACAGTTTAATAGAAAAAGGAACACACACAGGTTTACAATACGAGACTCTGGAATCGTGCTTCTCTGTAGACACCTGGCAGACCCACCTTCCGCAGAGAGAACTCTTACTACATGAATCTACCCTTATATACCTAATTGGGACCTGATGATCCAACCCCTAGTAATTAGCTAACGGCTAATTAGGGGCAGAATAATTAACTAATGGCGGGGTGTGGCTATAAGCCTAATAGGCTAGGACCATCCCCCTTCAGGTATGGGAGTCTTCCCCTATGTTACAGCAATGGTTTATGGAACAAAGGCTAATAAACCTAAAAGAAAGTTATAAACTTGACCTCGCACAGCTTGTTGCAATAGTTCCTAACATAGTCACTATCATTCACATTACTACTGTTCCTTTACATGGGTACTAAATAAAAATAGCAGTACTCTCTAAGTTCATATGCTGAAACACAACCCACACCTATAAATATGACCAAGGCTAATGAGAGGGACAAGGAAAGTGGTGCCTTGCTCCTCTATCCTATTAGGACACATAGAAGATGTCATTTATGAAGTCAAGTCTGCATGGCTGTCAAAACTGTGGCTTATTTTGTTTGGGAAGTCCAAACCTCCACAACTGTGAACAATGTGTTCATGCTGTACATTAATTTTTGAGACAAAGGTGTCTTGATCTAACAATTGAATAGACTAAGGTTATTTTATTAAAAGTTGAAATGAGTACAAAATCATAATCTCCACACCTTTAAAATATTTTTCATCTAAGAAACATCCTTTCCTCAAAATTTGTCAGGGAAAAACTAAAATGAATCTGAAAAGGGGTATTAAAGAATCACAATTTTTGCACTATACTGTTCTTTGTCACTGCTGTCATTTTGCTCAAGTTTGACAAGGAAATTTTGCATTTTTCATTTACTTATTTATTGAAGTGGGGCTGTGACATTAATTGGACAATTTGTAAGAGATAACTCTTTAATTCTACAATATAGGATTCGAGCATCAAATTTAAGCCTTTGGGTTTATTAGTTTTGGTGGCAAGTATAATTTCTCTCTGAGCCATCTCTCCTGATCCAGCTGGGATATTTTACAGCCAGAAAAGAACATCATCCTTTTGTGATTTATATTCATCTGGTCTCCTGTCTCCCAGTCATGTCCCACATATCTATAGCTGGAACCTGTCTTATACTTTCAATCCATTGTTTCTATTTAACTGGTCTCTATCATATGTTTCTTAGCATCATTAAGGGAAAACAGTCATGAGAAAAACGATGAAGTCTGAAAGGCATATGTAGCTCTTTCCCCACTGAAGTTCAAAACCAGAAGAATACAGACAAATAGAGTAGTGGAAAGTGTATTTGCAAAGAATTTATAAATGAAATAAAGTCAGTTTTGATGAGTTCATATCAATCACAGGCAAAATAATGTATGAAACTCCTTGACTGAGAGACTAAAATCCATTTAAATTGTTACTAAAGAGAAGAGAATTTAGCTGGAGGTAAAAATGAGCTAGTTGTATTACTAGACAAGTATTGTATGTCACTAAGATAAAATTTCAGAATATGACCCCTAAGTGGATTAAAATGTATGGTGCTATATGGTACACTCAATGATATTCATAGTCATATAAATTCTTATAATAAACCACTATAAATGCTAAAAGTTAAAAACTTCTTTTATCTGCATGTTATTTCCACACAGAAAACATTTAACCCTGTTCCAAAGTGTTATTGCATTTTCTTTAAATATTTAGTTGAAAGTTTCACTTTCTGAGTCTGATGAATGTTAAAACTTGTCTCAGTTCCTTAAAAATGAAAGAACAAAAATGACTCACATCATTCTCTTCTTCCAAAAATTTTCACAAATTACCAAAAGGAAAAGGCTATTCTCCTCTAACTTAACTTATTCTGCTAACCATAAAAGCATGGTGCATGTAATATTTGAATATTGTAAGATAAATGTATCTCAGCGGTTATTGTTTTCATCCTCTCATCACAAATTGTGTTATCTCCTTCATTGATAGCTGCTGCCAGCTCTTTAGACTTCTCTTTTCTGTTAAGAACACTGCAGGGAAAAAAACACAAGCACACAATTCAATTCAATGATAAATGAATGCCAAGTCCTTCAAAGATTATAATTTCTTTCTTATGACAGACAAATAGGGATTGAGGACACTATTGTGGAAGAAGACCCAGGTCAGCTCCAAAATCTCAGAATGAATTGCAGATAGCATGAGAGCATTTGTATGTGATTTTTTAAACAATGGAAATGTTCTGTGGTGTAAAGGAAGGATAAAAACAATACTAAATGCCATCAATCTACATTGTTTTCTGTTACCACTACCTTTTATTTACATTTACTTATATTTACACACATATACACATATTTTTGTTTGGGTTTATGCTTTATTACTAGTCAATCCATTGATGATTTCACATATATGAACACAATACACACACACACACACAATGCATTCTGAAGCTCAAGCTCTCACCTTCTCTTGCTCCCTTTTGTTGCTTCCAAATCTTCTTACCTTACCTCTTCCCAGATATATGACTTTTGCTTCTGTTTTGTGACTCATTTATTTTAACCAGGATCATCTGTGTCATCATTGGGTTAGAACTACCACTTGGGGTTTGGTGAAATCAGTGCTAGGTAAATAAAATGTCTTCACTTTACATCAATTTCTAATTATAAATAAGGCCAGTTGGGCCTCCTCTCAATTCATGCCTTTCTGTTGATGGGATGGTTCTTGTGTACACATGTGTATTTGTTATAATTACAATGGCTGTGTATCACACCCACTCCCAGAACATGTCATTATCTCTATTTTTCTTTCTCTGTTTTCTGTATATTACACAGAAGTTTTAACCAGGCTGTTGCAAGGATTAATTCATGTTTTTTTTTCTGTTCCCTCTTTCATAATATTCCATGAGCCTTAAAAGGGATAATATCTTGTCTATCCTCCAGCACTATGATAACTAGCCGGTATGGAAGATATTTTCTACATAGGTTCATATGGATTTCCTTATAGCAAGCACCCAAGATGTATAATGTCTTTTGCAGCAGGATTTTATCATTTAGTGGACAACAAAAAGAAATAGCAAGAACTTAGGGAACTTATTACAAGAAGTGGCACTAACACATCACTATCCTAAGGAAAGACAGATCATAAGGTCCAGGAAACATTGTGTCCACAGCTTGCGTGAATATTTTTCCTTTTGTTCCGATATAGATGCTTATAAAATATTTTTCAAAATTCAATATTCTGGATGATGAAGAGTCTAGGCAAACCTTCTGAATAGACACAGGACTTTCTTCTGTAGTGTCAACATTATATAAAAGATAGATGATCTGGAGCCATAAAACATAGAAACAAATGGTAAAGTTGTTCAAAATGCAGCAACAGTGTAAGAAAAGGTGCATGCAGATAATTGACAAGAAAATTTACAGTAAGCAGAGTTACAAACTGGAAGAAGACTTCATTCCCGATGAATACAGTAGGGACGGGAGATTAGGCATAAATACAGACATGCAAAATTCTGGAGATGCTTTAAACAAGGAGGTTCATTAAGGGAGAGATGCTCAAACACATTGCAGAGTATGCTGGCTGGGGTGATCAGGCCATCTGTTTATTAAGTGCTTCTTATGGAGGTTGGAGGTCGGCTTCAGAGAACCGGAGATAAGCACCACATATAGGCTGCACATTTTTCTGATGTTACATTCAAAGGACCAGCTCCTAGGTCCTTGAGAAAAAAAACATTCCTATGCTGTGAAACTAACAAGAGGCTAGGTGAAGATTTATATCTCAAAAGAGTTGAGGAAGAATTTAAAATGTCAAGTTTTCTAAAATTTAGTCTCTAAGAAAAACAAGCTCCAGGCCAATCATTCAGGAAGAAAATGCAAGTTACTTTGGCTGGGATAAAAGAAAAGCCCATTTTGGTGTGTGAATGTGTGTGTGTGTGTGTGTGTGTGTGTGCGTGCCTGTGTGTGTTTTCTCTGCATATGATGTCAAAATGGAGCAAGGACAATGAACAAAAAGAATTGTGATGGAAACTATACATAAAACTCGTAGATAACTAATTGAAAAACGAAACGTGAAATTGTGGAAAAAAGGAAGGAAAGAGATTAATAGATTCAATATCTTTGAATTAAAACTGTCTATTTCATTAAGGAGCTTTGATTTTCTAACTTCACATACATGTGTTATTTCTCTTTCTCTATAATGGAGCAGCAGTTTTAATCTGACTGTTGGAAGGATTAAATGATGTGTTTTTTTTTCCCACAGGCTCTAGCACAGTGACCAGTTAAATGTATCTTCTAAAAAATTAGTTGGCAATGCTAATTAGGGTATATGGTCTTTGGGAAATCTTTTTCTTTGGTTTATTTATTTATTTTGTTTTGTTTTGTTTTGCAAGACAGGATTTCTCTGTGGTTTTGGAGCCTGTCCTGGAACTAGCTCTTGTAGTCCGTGCTGGACTCGGTCTTTGGGAAATCTTAAGACAAACATGAAAACAGAAGAAAATTCAGTGTAATTTAATAGAATGTATATGTGGATCAAGTAATTGTATCTGAAGATATAATATGTGATCTGTTGTTTAAACTTTTGTTTAAAATAGATTCTACTATTATACACCAAACAGTTTTCCCCTCCCTTCACTTCTCTGAGATCCTCTTCACCTCCCTCTTCTCCAGATAGACTTCCACTCTGATTTATCTCTAGAAAATAGCATAACTCCTCCCAAAAACAGCATCCAAATATGAAAATAAAATGATACAATAAGAAAAGACAAAACTCGTCAAGGCTGGGCAAGGCAACACAATAGAATGAAAAGAGTCTCAAAGAGCATCCAAGAGTCAGAACCATATTATATCTCTCTATTAGGAGTCATATAAAGCCATTAAGCATATGCTGATGACCTAGTGCAGACCCATGCAGGCCAAATGCTTTCTGTTTCAGTTTCTGTGAGCCCATGTGAGCCCTGTTTAGTTGATCCAGTGGTCCATGAGCTCCTGGCATCCTCCATTTCTTCTGAACTTAAAATCTTTCCTCCTCCTCTTCTGTGTTCCCTGATCTCCTAGGGGAGTGTCCTAATGGAGACCTCCAGTTGTCTCTATCCACAGAATGTCTGGCTGTGGATGTCTTCACCTGCTCCTGTTTGCTGCTAGTGGAAGACTCTCTGATGAGAATTGAACAAGATTCTGATCTATGAGTATAGTAGGATATCATTAGAATCCTTTCATTGATTGTTTTTAAGACCAACAGTGTTTGGTTCTATATCTCTGTGCTGTCCAATCTCCAATTTCTGTCCATCCAAATGGTGTTGGGTATGGACACCTTATTGTGGAGTGCGACTCAAGTTAAATCAGCCCTTGGTCGGCCTTTCCTACAAGTTCTGCTCCACCATTACCCCAGCACATCTTTCAGGCAGGGAATATTGTAGATCAAGGAATTTGAGTCTGGGTTGTTTTTAAGATTTCTCTTGTCATAACCTGCGGAGTACTTTACCATGACAAAAAAAAATTGAACATAGTGGTGAAGACTCCAAGCCCATACTAGCTTGATTTCTTTACATTCAATGAATTGACTGGAAGAATGTTATCTTTGACAATGGGGCCCTGATCTCAGTTTTCAAGGGCGACCTTCTGCCTAGCATCAGTATGGTTGTTTAGGGGTCTCCACAGAACCTTCTTGGCAAACAACTCAACCAAATGTAATCTAGTTCCATGAACAGAAGCCTTGCTTCGGTACAAAAATTAGCCAGACTCCAATGTTCTCCATATTAGGACTCTTCATTAGGGTAAACTGTATAGATTCCAGGAAGTTTCCACTACACTAGGTTCTTACACCACACCTCAAAGGTCACCAAATTGTAACTGTCTTTCTCCTATACTCTCTCCTTCTCTCCCTCTCCCTCACCTCATCCATTCTGCTATAGACTGCTCCCACCACCAATGCACTTGAAAAATCTAGTCATAAAATCTTTCCAGGAAGATTCATGCATCTCTACATAGACTCCTCTTCTTTACTTAATCTCTTTGGGCCTATGAATTGTAGGTTATCACTAACTTAACAGATAGTACCCATTTACAAGTGAATTCATACATATTTGTCTTTCTGGGTCTGCATTATCTCAAACAGAATGCCTTTTTTTCTAGTTGAATCCATTTGCATGAAAATTTCATGTCCTTTGTTAACAACTGAGTAATATTCCATTATGTAAATGAACCATATTTTCTTTATCTATTCTTTAGTTGAGGCACATATTATATTGTTTCAAGTTTATGACTATTATGAGAAACAACAAAAATAGTTGAGCAAGTGTTCTTTGGCCAAGGGTGGTAGAGCTTTGTCTTGAAGTAGATTGACTCTGTTTTCTGAGGAACTACTACTGAATTACATAGTAGTTATACAAGTTTGCCATTTCACCAGCAATGGAGGAATCTTCCCTTTGCTCTATATCCTCGCCCACATGAGCTTTCACTTGTGTCATTGATCTTAACCTTTTTGACAGATCTAAGATAGAATCACAAAGTAGTTTGATTTGCATTTTTCTAATAGCTGAGGATATTGAATATTCCTCTGTTTCTCAGTCATTTGGGGTTTCTCTATTGAGAATTCTCTGTTTAATTATGTACTCCATTTTAAATTGAATTGTTTTTTATTTAATAGATAGTTTCTTGATATCTTTATATATTTTGGATAATAGACCTCTATTGGAGTTGGTAAAAATCTTTTACCATTTCAGAAGGTATATCTGTTTGATTGATTGTGTCCTTTGCCTTACAGAAACTTTTCAATTTCATTAGGTCCCATTTGTTAATTGTTGATCTTATTATTGCCTATGCTTTCAGTGTTCTTTTCGTAAAATTGAATTTTAGTCTGTTATCTCTTATATGAGGTTCAAAGTTTTGCTTTATGTTGAAGTCTTTTATCTAAGTGGAGTTGACTTTTGTGCAAGGTGATAGATATGGATTTATTTGTATTCTTCTAATTGCAGACATTAAATGTGATTAGTACTATTTTTGAAGATTTTATTTTCTCCAGTCTGTATTTCTTTCTTCTTTAAAAACAATCACATGTTCATAAATATGTAAATTTATGTCTGGGTGTTTGATTCAATTTTATTGATCAACATGTCTGTTTTTATGCCAATACTATGTGTTATTACTTTTTTTCTGTTGTACAACCTAACAATAGGGATGGTGATACTTCTAGCAGTTATTTTATTTTCAGGATTATTTGTCAATCCTAGATTGTTTTGCTTATTTATATGAGTTTAAGATTTGTTGTTTCACAATTAAAAAGTATTGCATTGAAATTATACTGGAAATTGTGTTGAACTTGTATATTACTTTTGGTAAGACCATCAATTTTATTATGCTAATCCCATTGATCCATAAGCATGGATCTTTCCATCTTCTGATTCTTCTTCAATTTCTTTTCTGGGGCAATCATTTTGTACACTGTAAAGAGGGTTCTCTGCCAAAGCACCTTCTGATAGGTTTAATAAAGAGATAAATGGCCAATAGCTAGGCAGGTGAGGATAAGAGGGACTTTCCAGAAGAAATATAAAATCTGTGAAGAAGAGTGGGATTCACCAACCAGACATGGAGGATCTAGGATGTATGGTATGAATGAGAGCTAATGAGCCATGTGGCAGAACGTAGATTATTATCAATGGTTGAATTTGCCTCTTAAGAGTCAGATGGGAATAAGTAAAAGCTAAAGCCAAGCTGTCATTCTTAATAATAAGTCTCTCTGTATTTATTTGGGAGCCGGCAATTCAAGTAAAGTTCTACTACAACTGATTCCGATTGTGCAGTATTCATATTCAAACACAGTGATTGAGAAAGCTGAGACAAGTTATAAACATGTAGTTTGACATCATGTCATATGGAGCAGTTGCAAAAGGAGCCTGCAGAGGCACAGAAGAGCTTTGCAATATATTCCTTTCTTAAAAGACTTGCAGTTTTTTTTATCATATAAGTCGCTCCCTTGCTTAATTAAAGTTACCCCAAGTTATTTTATATTATTTAAAGCTATTATGAATGGTGTCATTTCCTTAATTTTTTTTAATCAATTTGTCATTTGTATGTAGAAGGGCTACTGATTTTTTTTAGCTAGTTTTATATTCAGCCACTTTGCTGAAAGTGTTTATCATCTGTTGAAGGGGAATGGTCCTGGCCTATTCAGCTTATAGCCACACCCCACCATTAGTTAATTATAGGGGTTGGCCCATCAGAACCCAATTAGGTATATAAGGGCAGATTCACGTGGTAATCGCTCTCTCTGCGGATCGCGGGCCTATCGGCATCTTCGGAGAAGCACGTTTCCAGATTCTGGTATTCAGGTATTGTAAACCTGTGTGTGTTCCTTTTCCTATTAAACTGTATGAATTAAATATAGCTGGTTCGAGCTGGTTCGGGTTATACTTGGCTGAAATGCCTACACGTGGTGCCCTCAACGTGGGGGATTTTAAGTCCCCCCTAGCCGGGTGGGGCTGTATTTCTTCCCAGGGTGGGTCTGTGATTCTTGTCCTGCTGTCTCCCAGCGCTACCGGTCACTGCCAGCAATTACTGGAGTTTTTCTGCATTTGCTCGCTTGAATTTCCAGCCCCACCCCCTGCCGCCGTCCGCTATTCCCGACTCCCTGCTCCCGCTGCATGCTTGTTCCTTCCCATGTTTGTTGCCTTTCTTCGTTTTGTTTGGAACTTTTAGAAATTCAGAGCGGGTGGGTTCTGAGTCCGTTCTTGATGACTCCTGCGGCCCGCCCTGGCTCCGGCTTTGCCCAGCCATGCTTGGCCAGCCCCCGCCGCCCGCGCTTCTGTCCGCTTGCCCCACTTGCCGCCGCCCAGATCTCACCCAACGGGGGCTGGCCGTGCCGCCAAACTCTGGCCTGAGGCATGTGCCCACCCGTTCACCACCCCCCGCAGGTGCCTGTACTGGGGATTCAGGCACTCCAGACATTGTGCCGGCTCTGTCATCTCTGGAGTTTTTCAGGGTCTGTTTTCCAGAGTCTGGGTCTGGGGACTGCCCCGCCACCA
>JAQHUG010000017.1:873413-883494 GCA_028555095.1 Dicrostonyx torquatus | reverse complement strand
ATGAATTGTTTTGATAAATAATTAAATTATTTATTGATTATTGAATTAAGTAACAGACATCTGCAAAAGACATAAAGATTACATATAAAAGAATTTTTTAGCAGCATAAATTATTTAATAGAAAGACTTGACCAGCAGGAGAAGACATTTCTTTACACAGATGTAGAATTATTGGGTAAAAATCAGTGCCTAAAATTGTTTTTAATGGAGGTATAACCTGAGTGTCAAACTTGGGGAACAAGAATATTTTCGGAGAAATAATTTTACAAAATGCATTTTAACTTCCAGGTAAAAATGATGATTTTCTTTCCATTCAACCTTTTGTCTTTGTTCTAGTAGGTCACTCTTAGTAACTGTTGATGTTGCCTGCAGATATAAAATATGTCAAGAACATTATTGAGACATAGCAGAGGGATGGTAGAATCTTCACAGTCAGAATTGATGACAGCTAATTATAGACCAGAACTGGAAACCTCCGGGGAAGAAGTAAAGTCTGAGTCAACTCAGATAAGTTATTGGAGGATTTTTCTGGTGGCTAGAGTATTTATGCTTAGAATTAATAATAGATGACCTGGTGCTGCAGCATTAAAATATGAAAACATTCTTATTTGACCACTAGAAAGCCACTTACCTGGCAGCAATAATAGAAAGAAAATAAATATTAAATAATAAATCACTTCTTTAAAAGAAAGTCTTCATGATGTTCTTTAATATTCATAATGTTGTTAACAAACCTTTTTGAAGCTCTTTGGCATACATTCTCAAGGGTAAGAGAGAATAGGCTTGCTTTTATCTGAGAAATATTTTGTGAATTTTTTTCTTCCTATGATCGTGTGCTTTTATTGTACTACTTTTGTTGTATTTGCTATTATTAAGTGATTAATGTTATTCAGAGAAAAATAGCCCTATTATTTTTTGTTTTATATTACCTCTTGTTTAATCATTAGGTAATGTTCCTTGAGATTTGATGCTTCTCCAGCAAGAGGGAAAAATATTCATGATTTCTCTGATATCTATATAAAGAGCTTTCTTTTAAGTATGGCTAGTTCACTGGATAAATATCTGCAGTGTCGTTGATTGAAGGGATATTAGGCATTTTCTGGATACCTGAAAATTTCAGAAGGACGTTTGCATCAAAATGCCAAAAATTGTGTAATATGTATTACTCTATTTAAGTTGATTAAGCTCCCTCTTCATAGTCTTTTCCCGTAAGACCATGTGTGTGCATAGAGAAGGGAAGCAGAAGCAAGCACAGACAATACTACCAGTTTGATGTGAATGAGTTTGATGTCACAGCCTCTGTTTAGAGATGTGGAGGAAAAAAAATCACACACATGTAATGGTAAGTTATATTTGTTTCTCATTTTCCAACTGTTTATTAGGTTAAAAAGAAAAGAGAGATAAATAGACGGATAATCTTAATTTGCGTACAAATTTATCTAAATTTTGTATAAAATCCCTATAACCATTGTTGTTGTAAATGGCAGAGAAAAATGAATAATTCTTCCTTTCCTTTAATAACTGACAAGATTTGTATTATAGCAAATGTTTAGTAATTGTCCATAAATATAGGTGACTTAGGGGAAGCCAATAAGCAAATATAGAGATAAAATTAAAATAGGTTTGACTTTAGAATTTTAGGGTTTCATAAGAAGTTTATTAACATATAAATCTTACCTCTTTATGATTTTCTGATCCTTTACAATTTTAATCTCATCTAAAAATTAACACCTGCAAAAATTTAATGATTTTAAAAATGTTGAGTTACAGAAATAATAAAAACAAAAAATTGAAAAATAAACTTTGTGTCAGCCCCTTCGTAAACATACAAAGACTAAAATGTCTGAATCACATTCAAGAGAGAGCATTTCCCATACTCTTGGCCTTGGAATATATACCTTCATTCATAATTATAGTTTAAGGATCTTCACTGAGAGACTTGAGAGGAACAGTTAAAAAAAATCAACCATAATACAAAATGTAAAATTAATTTAACCTGTAAATCAGAATTTTCCTGATAAAATTCATACAAACTAGGGTCACAGAAGAAATGTAATGTCCATTTGTGAACAAAAAAATTCTGATAGAAGAAGAAATCATGGGTAACCTAGAAACATATTATCTCCTACTTTCTAATATTCCCAATGATGAAATTATAATTTGTGAAATAAGCTGTTGTCCTAGGATTTTGTGCTATAACTAAAGAGTCTTTCTAGGTAATTTAATAAGTAAAAACAAAAATCACACACTAAAATTTAAATTTCAGATTTATAATTAATAATTAACTTCTTTAATATTAATATGTTAAAGCATTTGATAATATCCATTTTGTTGTGGTGATATTTCAGTTAATAAAATATTGTTTTCCTGAAGTTAAAACCTTTCTTTGAATCCTGCATTCAATTTAAAATCTTATTTAATACATTAAAATATTAATCATTCTATTCTTAAAATTATTTAAAATAATATTTTTTAGTGCAATGAATATTACCTCTGTAGAGATCAAGAGAATTTCTTTCTTTCTGAAGGTTCAAGTCTACTGAAATAAACTGCAAGAAACAGACCTTAAATTTTAAAATATATAATATATTTGATTAAAATAAATATAATTAATTATATTATGTTTTTAGTAAATTATTCAATGAAGGTTGAGGTTTAGACATACCCTTCATAGGGCAAAGGGAAGTGAAAAATAAAACTGAAATCCATAGGGCCAGTTGATAATTTAGGGGTGATAAATAGGCCCTGTTTTCAGAGCCCAGTGTGGGGCAGTATCCCCGAAGGCTCTGAGAGTGGGGTTAGAGTTTTCACTCACCTTTTCTGTAAAAGTTCAATCTCCTGTTTTGATAAAATGTCAGTAGTTAGATATGAGTGAATTGCCTTCTATTGTAAGGAATCTGATCTCTAAATAAATAGACTTAGGAATGCCTCTCCTCACTTGCATAGCTTATCCCAGGCAGAGAGTCATGTTTGGAGCCTTAGTGGTATTGACCTAAGAGTTATATCTGGATTGCTTGTTTTATTCGACTTGTGGACTATGCACGTTTAATTGTCAACTCCATGATGATTTGAACTGGACCGGCAGCAATCACTACCAAAAATCGTCCAGGATTTGCTTCAGACATATTAGTAGCTAATTTCAACCTTTGCTTTAGGCCTGGTTCACAGGGAATCTAGAGCTACATCCATCTAGAGTTGTAAAGTATTTTGAAATAGAACATTTCAAACAAATTCATAGTATCTATACCTCACAAACTTTTTATTTATGTTGTGGCATGATAAAACTATATTGCACTCAAATATGTACATCAAATATGTATACACACACACACACACATATATATATATATATATACATTTATGCTTACATAAATAAATGCAAGCCTATTTTACACACATATTTTCACATACATTTGTAGCAGCTGGAAAAACCATACACCTAATATTTTTGTTTCATTTTTTGTTTCTCTTTTCCTTGCCTTTTTTTAGGCAATATGTAACCTATTTATTTTTAAGGCTGTGAATAATTCCAATGATCTAACAAACTTGAAAGCATATATTAAGAGTTGGAAATTTTAGTTCATATTTTCAAATAACAACAGTCTCCTACAACTGAGACCTTTATTTGTGGGGTCCTCAGTAACTCTCTGTGAGTTAATGGTACAACTTAATTGAAAGTGTTCAACACCCATTTGGTTCCAAGATTTGAAAAACTCTTTGTTTTGGAAAACTGCTATGTATTTGTTATAAACCCACATAGACACCTGACTATAAAATATGTTTGAGTGAATGTCTTGTAAGCTATGTATTTTCTGTAGCACAAATGCTCAGGTATATACATTAGAAATTATTAGAAATTTATCAAAGAAGATGTAGATATTTATATATTATCTACATAAACTATCAATGTATTTTAGTAGAGTATGTATAAAATGATACTAAGTTAGAAAACCATTCAGGTATGTACAAATAGCAAAATTAGTAATTCTAAATTTAAATATTATTTTTAATTTGACCATTTTTGCCTGGGTCATATTTATGCTAAGCAATTGATGATGATTCTGTTCCTTATTAAATGCAAAGTGATTACTTCATTTAATATAAAAACCCTGAATATACAGCACTTCTGCAATTGTTCTAAGTCAAAGTCAGAACTTACCTACTGTTCCCGTTAGGTTGACTGCAGTGTTACTCAGCATTAGCAGGCAAATGCAGCAAGTTTGGGAATTAGGAGATGAGAAATTCAGAGGTTCAGTGTTTTAAGACACATAATTATTCTCATGCTTTAGTATTAAATCATATAACCTCCAGCTTGCAAATGGCTGGGAATTAGCATTGTATCTGATGCATGTGTGTGAAACCTATGTATTTATTCTTCAAAAATAGTATTATGAAAGTCTGTTAGCTCTCACAACAGGTCACAAAAGACTCTTGGACATATAAGATGTTTGATCAACTTGCTAAAATCCATTTTGGATTCTGCCTTAGAGCTTGGAAAAAAGTTAACAGGTTTTGTTTGCTCGTGGTGTTACTAGAGTGGGAGGCCTTATAGATCATTCAAGTAGGGGAAGACTATTACACACAAGAAAGGATAGAGTGTCTTTGGAGCAAGATTTCTGTGTAATCAAGAGTTCATAGTCTTAGTATTGCAAGTTTATTCCCCCTTGTACAAAGAATATATCCTCACGAACTTCTCCAATTAGCTCCACCTTATTCTTATTATGGAGCAGTAATTTGCCTTAGAGATGTGTTTGGTGCTTTCTTTTTCATTGCATCTTTGAAGTATTTAAGGGAGAAGCATCTGATTATGAGAAACAGGAGTAGGAGGAGGTATAATTGTACACAATGCTGCCAGTTTGAAGACTTAGTTGTAAATTAAATGGTGCAGTATGCATTGACATCTGAATTTAAGACAGTTGTCTCACAAATGCCCTTTTTTCTTTGCATTGTTATTTCTAGCATAGAAATATGAGTCACAAAATATTTGTTTGCATTATTGTAAGTGATTAATGGTGAAGTGAACTCTCATTCACTTTACTTAAAAATATTTTCCATAATTGGTGCAAAGAATTGTCTGTATTCTGTCAATCATATCTTAAATATATGCTGATTGTCTAGTAGCCAGGCAGGAAGTATAGGTGGGAAAACCAGACAGGAAGTAGAGGTGGGGCAATGAGAACAGGAGTATTCTGGGATGAAGGAAGCTCTTCCTGCAGTCCTGCCCAGACCACCAAAAGAGCAGGATGTGATCTGCCTCACTGAAAAAGGTACTGAGCCATCTGGCTAACATATATAAGAATAATGGGTTAATATAAGATATAAGCTAATACGAAGCCTGAGCTAATGGGCCAATCAGTTTATAACTTAATGTAGTCTCTTTGTGTGATTTTCTCTGGGACTAAATGGATGGGGGACCGGGAAGGAGAGAAACCTCAACAAGCCCACCCTTCCTGTACACATAACGTTAAAAATTAGGGCCAAATATAAAGAATAGGATAGTAGGGAATGAAACATGCCAATATACTCAAATGATCAAAGCAGAAAGGGCCAGGCAATTTGATTAAATATATTATCAACAAGTCATATTTGTACATAGTAGACCAATGGAACATAAAAATATCCTCCATTCCTCTGATTATCTATTATTGAGATTTTTACCATTTCTATATATATGTTTCTGAACAATACTATTTTCCAATATTTGCTAAATTGCCATATCATACAGACAAAAAAATTCTGAGTTATTAACTCTACAAGGCAGTGTAGCACAATTAATAAAAACCCAGAAACAGAAATTGGGGTTCAACATGAAAGTCAGAAATCAAAACATTTAGCCACTGGCTCTTAGCTCTACCTCCGTCTGAAATGGTGATCCTATTTCTAGGAATGCTCAGAAGTAGACTGTGTGCAAGCTGTCTCTTCCCATTTTATATTCCTCTCTAGTGCTGGGATTAAAGGCATGTACTGCTACCTTTCAATTTCTAGCATGGCTACTTGGATTAAAGGTGTATGTCTCCAGTGCTTGGTTTGTAAGTCTGATCAGTGTGTCTCTTTACTCTCTGAACTTCAAGATTTATTTATTAAAATACAAGTGAAATATCACTACAAAGCAGTAAGAGTAAAATAGGTTACAAATAATCAAACAATAAAATTGTAAATATATATACAATTTTCATTATCTTTCTGATTACTGTATGTTTTACAATTTCTATATTCATCTCTTTCTTGAATTTTTCCATTTAATTGATAGAAGTAATAAATTAATAAGAACTGAATTACAGGCTTTCCAAAAGACAGCTACTGCTCCATTCTTTTCTTTTTAAGTGTCCACTGCTTCACATCTATTATCTTCCATGCTTCAGACAGCTTTGTAAAGCAAAAAAAAAAATCAAAAAATATGAAAGCATAAAATTGTGAATGATAAATTATATGTAAGCAACAAACTTTTAAAGAGGCATTAACATATGCTGACAAACAAGGTATTCCCTTTACGATGTACAAAATTTTGTATTTTTTTGAAGATACTTGAAACTCATTGTCCTGTTATAATTATGGACCTAACAGGATTTTTTTAAATTTTAGATAAATGACTGTGATAGCCCTTGAAGAGACAGATTGAAGAAAATTAAAGAGAAGGAAATGGGACAAAATGATAAAGGTTTTGATATTGCAGACCTCTTAAAAGCCTGGATCTAAGATCAGCAAGCATTCATGTAAAATGTGAAGTGGACATGGTTTAGATTTTGTCTCTCAGTATCTATTTTCTTTGTTCCAAGTCCTAAACTCTGACCCAGAGGTTTATTAACCTATAGTTTAAAACAAAATGAATGAGCTGACAGTGACTTGCAATAGCACAACTTTATAGAAACTAGGAGTGTAATTTTGTACAATATATATGGTCTTATTTTCAAAAGCCACACAACATTTTTTCACCAACTAAAAATATGCATGAACTTTTTTACTTTCACCCCCACTCAAGAGTGAAGAGCTTGATTTGGCCCAAGTGTCTTAGTTTAAGACACATACCTTCTACCATTGAATTGTCAAAATGATGCAGATAACAAAAGAAAACAATGTACAGATATTCATTCATTAGTAACACATGTGATATTAACCTGTGTTCATTGAAAATAATAAAAACCTTGCTGAATGACTGGAAGTAATGTCTCGGTACTATAAAAACATTGTGAAGAACTAAGAGGAAATGACAGAAATGGATCTCTTCTGTCATGATTGCTTTGATCTACTCTGAAGAACTAGACATTAATCAATTTTTACGTTGACTGCTTCTATTTAGCTTCCATAAAACCAATAGTTTCTCTGCTTCCACTCAACATCTAGATTATAATTAAAACTTTTCCTTTCCCTGTATTTCTTACAACATTTGTCCCTTCTATAGCAAGTTCTGTCACCTTGAGCCAAGAAATTTACTGTGAAAATTTTCCAATGAAGAAAGGGAGAATCCTTGTTTTTAGAATTAATTTGTTAACATAATGATGATAATAATAGTAATGATAATCATGAGGAGGAAGATTGAATGACGTTTAAAAATATTCAGTCATTGTCATCATACAGAAAAATAAGTAGAAAAATTTATTCCCATATCTTATGATTCCATACTTATTTAACATTAAGTTTCTTGAGACTAAACTGAACGATGACATTAGTTCACCTCTCTTTTAACTCTTGTTTGTTTTTTTTTTTTTTACTTATAGGCATGTGTGAACTCTAAACGTGTGACTTTGAATAAAATAATATGATTAGTGTTTTAACTAAAAGTAAGGAAGCAATGAGAAAATGTTTTTTGTGAGTAAAACACTTGTCACACAGGCATGAAGATGTAGTTGAGGTTCCCAGAATACATAGAAGAACTGGGCAGGCACTCAAAAGTTCATTTACATTGCCACATATATGAGGCAGATAAAGAACACTCCCAGAGGAACTTAGGTGGATGATAAAAGTGTCTGAGTAACAGACAATGTCTCAACAGACTTGATGAAGAATGATGGATGGAGATATTTACATCAACCTTGGGCTCTCACATGCGTATTGACAGGCATTCACATGTGCCTGCATACAGATGCTTGCACATCTGTCCTATATACCTGAAAATAAACATATATACACTCACACCACCCACGATTGTACAAACACAGAGAGAGACAGAGACAGAGAAAAAGATAGAGGGAAATAGAAGCGATCTTTCTCAGTAGATGAGCCCTACCATCTTAAGTCTAAGATTAGGAATATATGGCAATTTTTTTTGAAGTTGCAATCAGCGTAAAAAGGAGCACACCAATGTGACATTATAGATAGATATTTGTCAGTCATGTGATCCATGTAAGTCATCTTTGGAAAACCATATTGTTGTTTTGGTGAAATCCATCAAACACTCTGTAGAAGTTCTGAAGGAGCTACAATTTTAGGATTTCACATGAACTAAGTTGCAGAGGTTTCCATACAAAATATTTTGAATTCCTAACTAGAAGAAATCTGAGTAAATTTCTAATTAAAACATGGCATAGGGGAATCTAAGAGTCTGGTTGGGTCAATTGCTTCCTGGCCTAGTTTTATAGATTAGAATTGCTTCTGCTTACTAATACAAAAGAAGAAAAACACCAAAGAAACTATTTCTATATATAGGTTACCCAGGTTAATGAAGTGCAGGTTCCTTGAGCATCATTATGTCTACTGTTTATAGTATTTCAAGAGCCATTAGGAGAAGTAGGATAAAGATGACATCATCGCATGTTGGGCTTGCTACATGAGTTACTATGAAATGTTCTTCCTAATGCTTTTGTTTTGTTTATCTCATTTTTTGACAGTACTAATTAATCATAATTTTCTCTCTATTCTGTTATGGTTTCTTTTGTTTTATTATCCATTATTATTTTTTGCCTATATGAAAAAAGACTTAGAATGATGTTAATCAAAGTGCTTTGTTTACCAATAGTTAAGAAAAGCAAAACAAAATGATCTCAAAAAAATCTTTTTCATCTCCCAATCACCTGAAATAAATTAGAAAAAAACCCCTGCTTATTATTATCAATACTATTATCTTTTAAGACTGAAGACATAGTTATAGTCTTAAAGTTTTATGAAATAGACTACTCTGTCTAAAGTTTAGGTCTAGTTCTGTCCTTGACTGTTATAATTATTTTATTATGAAATATTACATTCCTGTAATAATGAAGATACTGTGTATATATCATACAATAAGAAACAAAAATCATTTTAAGCATTTTATCTTAATAAACTGATATGTAATAAATGTTAGATGAAATTCTTATTATATAATAGGTAGTGATATCAAAATGAAAATACAAAGTGATGGTAAGGAAACATAATATATTACTAGTTTTAATATACCAGAGATATTTGGCTAAATAGTACAGAAAATTTATTAACATATTCTTGAAATTCAATGTCAAATAGGCTTCATCCCAGAGAATAGGGATGGCTTAACATACAAAAGAAAAATCAGTCAAAGAAATCTATCATATAAATAATCTGAAAGAAAAAATTCTCATTAAATGCTGAAAATGTCTTTCACAATATCCAACATCCTTTTATGATAAAAAGTCTTTGAGAGATTATAAATATAAGGTATATAGCTAAATATAATAAAGCCAATTTACAGCAAGTAAATAGCTAACAAGAAATTAAATGTAGATAAACTCAAAGCAATTCCAATAAAATCAGGAACAATACAATGGATTTCATTATCTCCGTATCTGTTCAACATCATAACTCAAGTTCTACTGGGAACAATAAGACAACTGTAGGAGATCAGGAAAGACAAATCAGAAAGAAATAAGTCAAAGTAACATTATCTTCAGATGATATGATAGTATACATTAGAACCCCAAAAATCCTACCAGGGAACCCCTATTGTTGATAAATGCAGTGAAATGACTGGGTACAGCATTAACTATAACAGAATCAGTAGTCCTCCTTTATACCAATGACAAAAGGACTGACAATGAAATCAGGGAAACAGAATCCTTTACAATAGCCACAAATAATGTAAAATATGTTGGTGAAACTTTAACCAAGCTTGTGAATAACTTGTGTGATAAAA
>JAQHUG010000017.1:842155-859051 GCA_028555095.1 Dicrostonyx torquatus | reverse complement strand
GAGATGGAAGGGGGAGGGCCTTGGGCTTTCCACAGGGCAGAGTATCCTGCCCCATCTTAAGGAAGCAGGGGGAGGACGGTGGGGTATTGGGGGAGTGGGAGGGCCTGGGACAAGGGGAGTAAATGTAAATTTTTCTTGTAACAATAAAAAAGAAAATTAATAATGAATAAAATGGATGAGTTATGTCATAGTTTCAAATAACGTACAACATAGCCAGATAATTGAGATAATATTGTTAATATTGATTGTTAGATTGTCTGCCTCTAGAAACACACAAAAGACAAATTTCTGGTCATGCATGTGAATGATATAACAGGATATTTTAAGTGAGTTGGTTAGACAGATATTAAATGTGGCTCACCATATTTTATATTCTCTGGCCCCAGACTGAATAAAAAGGGCAGAGTAAACAGAATACCAATATTTTTTTTAACTCTCTTCTTATTGGCTGCAGAAGCATTATGGACAGACTCCTCAAGTCTCTTCCTGAAACCATGATGTGTCTGCAATTATTTACTATACACTTGCACTGTGAGCAAGATAAATCTTTCTTTCTTTTCATAAATTTAGTTGCAGGAATAGGAAAAGTTATTGATGTGTTGTACAAGGAAAAATAAAGTTAATAAAAACTAAAAATTGCTTGTTTATGGTCAGAAATCACAGCTATTACTAGTACGGTATGATTATAAGAGCCAGAACACCAGGAAGTCTCCGGCAAAACATTCCATCATAAAAATGGCTGCATTAACAAGATGGGAACAATGTCAATGTCAATGCACATGCTAACTTGGAAAGAAGAAAATTTATCAGAGTCCTTGCCTTGGCTTTGAACTGCAACCCACTAATAATCGAGAGGGTATGTCTGAAAAAAAAATGAGTGCAAAAGATGAATAAAATGAAATTAAAAACCAAGCAGACAACACCAAAAAATAGTTAAAGGTCTTTTCTCATGGTTGAACGTCATGTAATTACAGATTTCTTCAATCTCAAAATGTAACCAGCTGACTAGATAATAAAAATCCAACCGCAAAATCTAGTAATCATCCCTCTTGACATTATCCTGGACAGTTGGTGTGTCACAATCAGAAATTTGGTTATTAAGATAGTACTGGAGTTTTCAGTAGCACTATAATTTCAGAGATAATAGAGCTACCTCTCAATTCAATTCATAATAGAGCTCAGTTCTTCAGTAAGAAAACCATAGAGAATAATACTTTGATATTCATAATTTGTCAATCATTTTATTTTGCTATCACCATTCTTCTGAAAATCTCAAAAGATCAGTTGCTTTCCTCTGAGGAGGGCTAAAATGAAGAAAAAGGAAGTAAACATGGTTAGAAGGTTTTGAACATAAAAACATGAAAGAAAATACCCAAAATGATGATTAAGAAAGTTTCACATTATGGAAACAACATATTAGGGAAAATGATTCCTCAATAGAATTAAGAATCCTTGTGCCAAGCAGGTTTGCTTATCACCAACCCCAAGAGGTGACTCTCATTGCAGAGTCATCTGATATAGAAGTGACCAGAAACAGACCATATACTTGCACCAATATATTGAGCAGCTGTGCTGGGACAAAGTAACCTATTTGAATTTAAGTATTTTTAAACTGAAGGGTTATTTTGAAAGTGAACAGAAGAGTGTGCACATGCGCGCGCGTGCACACACACACACAGTCACGTGTGCATGAGCACACACATTTAATGCAAATTGGATTTAATAACTTGATAGTATCCAAGAGGTAGAAGTTCTCAATCCATTGTAAGTTTTTTTTCTCCTGCGGCTAACAAGCCTCTGAGCCGGTGTGTATTTGATCTGCAATTAAGCCAGAAGACCCAAAATTCAGCTGTTCTTAATTGTCCTCATGGTCAGGGAGACAATTTTGTGGATATAACTCAATGCTATATTCCATCACATATGATATCTTAGCTTCAAACTCCAGTATTGAAAAAAAAATAAAACTATAAAATGCAAATAAAATAAAGCTAAGAGACAAGAGACAGAGGAGCCTGAATTGCTTCGATTTACTGCAGTTATCATAGAAAGATGCTTTCCTTCACAATGTAGGCATCTTCTTTAAAACTACGACCAAGGAAAGTCTACCAGTGAGTTGGTTCTAGGCCTCCCAAGGAACTACTCTATGTGACAAAATAAAGTTTTAATGCCACATTTTTCTTGCAGTGCCATGCTCAGCAAACACTAGAACAGAATGTAGTCATTCTGTATTTACTTTATGAGAAATTTTGAAATAAAATTGAATTTGTGCACCTATCTGAATTATATATTCTTGAGAAGTCCTAAGGAATTTTTAAAAAAACTACAACTAAAGTTTTTTGTTGGCAGTGTCACACCAGGAGAAGTAGTTGAATTATTAAAAAATAATCTTCTGAGTTTAAAGAAAATTAGGGTTGGTGGGAGGGTGACCAGCAAGAAAGCACTGTCTTCCTTCTCTTTCATCAAGTCTTAAAAATATTTTAAATTTTCAAGTTTAAAATTAAAATAGTCTTGGTTTAAAACATTTAAATATAATTAGTATAACAATAACATTGGGTAACACTAATATTAAATGTTTTCACAATAAGCAAAGGAAACGTTGAGAAAATGTGTACATTTATTAAAATAGTTATCTATTTAAATGTCGGGTAGTAGGTTAATTTTTTTATACAAATCACGCCATATTTAGCCCTTTCATCAGTATTCTGATCATTTATTGGTATTAGAACTTCTGGTCTATAGATAAAGATAATGAGACTGGAAAAATCTTTTCAGTTTCCCACAGTTCAAACATCTCTAAGATCTTGACAGGCAACACTCCTTGTAAGACCCATCCTGGAACATGCATTTGCTTTTCATCTTCCTGAAGGTTGGGTGAATGAAATATAGCTTACAGCTTAGCACTTCCTCCCAAGACTTATTTTTAATTCAAATGTGACATTTGTAGTTTGGGTGAAAACTTTCTAATGCTGAATATTACTAACAGATGAAACTATCTTAATAAGCCAAAAAGGAGAACAAAGAATTATTGTGTAAGGTAAACACTTACCTTTAAAGCTAAATATTATGACATAATCGTATCTGCCAACTTGAGTTTCTTCACATATAAACAAGAGTCACAAACAAATTCAAAATGACTTTCTAAAAATCCTCAAACTAGAGACTTTAAATATGTAAATAATTTTAAATATGTAAAAAACGTTTTTTCAGGTTAATTGCTTGAAAGTATATGACAGAGAATGTCCTATGACATAATTAGTTATACTTTATGTTTGAAATAGTTATACTTTATGTTGTTTACAATTATTATATACTATGAAGTTTAAAACAGAGTATGAAAAATTTCTGAAATTTTCTGAAAAAACCAGAAGGTCTAATACCAATAAATGATCAGAATACTGATGAAAGGGCTAAACATGGCGTGATTTGTATAAAAAAATTAACCTACTCCCTGACATTTAAATAGATAACTATTTTAATAAATGTATACATTTTCTAAACGTTTCCTTTGCTTATTGTGAAAACATTTAATATTAGTGTTACCCAATGTTATTGTTATACTAATTATACTTAAATGTTTTAAACCAAGACTATTTTAATTTTAAACTTGAAAATTTAAAATATTTTTAAGACTTTATGAAAGAAAATTTCCCCTTCAGCAAAATCTTCACTATTTCAAGTGAGATATTTGTACTACATAACTACTAGCCTGTACTAAAGGCCACAGATACTCATGCTCCTGGGCCCTTATGTATTAAACACTCAAATATCTACTGGTGTTGAGAGAGAAATTCAGTCTGACAGTAGTAGAAAATGTTTTCTATATTAAGATTATCTGTTTAATGGTTTCCCTACTTTATCATTTATGAATCTCAAATGATTTTGACTTCCCAACTCATTGATATAGGCAGAGGGAGAAAGACACAAAGCTATTTCTTTGAATCTATACCAGTAAGGAGCACAATCAAGAGAGTCACATTTTGTCACACTGTCTGTAGCCTCTGTGCTCCCAAACTGCCTTTCAGGAATAAATTGAAACCAGTAAAACAGGCCATATTCATTTGACTTTTAGGAGTTTAGTTTTTCTGCTCCCTGAGAGTCAGATCATCTCTAAATTTAAGTAGACAATGATACTTAGAGTACTAAATGTCAATATATGTGTGAGCAATTTCACAAACATTTAAGATGTATGTAAAAAATTTATTTTGAAAAGAAGAAAATCCTCGTGAATGGTGTTTTTCAAGACAAGAGTTAGAATCTTAAATACAGACCAAAAGAATGTTGCAACAGGAATGTGTTCCTAACCACTGACTTCTGTGATTCTACAGAGCTGAACTGAAGACTCAGAATTAGGGACAATTGAATGGCAGCGTGCACTGCAGTGGGGATTACAGAATGTGGGGATAGCCATCAATAAGCTCACCTATGTGCAACAGAAACGGAGAAATTGGAGAGGCAATGGGTTTCCGCTCTTAATGGAAAAAATGTAATTAACTGAATATTAAGTCTCCCTCCCCACAGAACACTGAAAATTGGCCTTAATACAATAGCATAATTCAGTCAATAATCACATTGAAGCGGTGAGTATAATTCAAAATGAAAGCTGCCAAAAGATTCTTTGGAGATCTCGTGTTCCTGAGCACTGTGCTGGCTTTGTTAGGCAGTGAATTATTCAGTAATATATTTTTCCATAACTCACAAATTTTCCAAATGTAGGAATTAAAGGTTTTGAAGGTCCTAGGAGGCCATCAACCTTGTAATGAAAAACATCCTTATAACAAATTACAAGTCTTTCAAGGTCAAGAGGAAAAGCTTTTTCCCATGCTCAGTGGCTACCAGCTGTATCTTAAATCAAAGGCAAAATTAAAACAGCAAATATTACTTGAAGAAAGTGTTAGGTCTTTTAATCACTGAAAACTTAAATTTTAATACTCAGTTAATTAGTAGCTGGCACATCAAATGATACATGATGCCAGATCTGGTACAAAACAGAACATTAGCAAACTAACTTATGAGTAAGTAGGGAAGCTTTTTCAGTAAACAGAGATCAGTAAGACTCTGGATTGCACTGGGGTTCAAAATACATCAAAATTGTATCCGGTTTCTCCAGAGGATGTATCAACTGCATAATATTTGTAATTATTAATGACAGTTGCTAGTGATTCACCATTAAGGCCTTGAAACTGCAATTAAGCCAAAGGAAAAATTGTGAGAAGTTCAATATTTAATTATTGACTCAATATATGTTGAATTCAAGGTCCACAGATAAAAATGTATTTTGCATAATTTTTAGAACTTTGTATACTTGGGTTTTGCATGTACATGATACATTTTTAAGACTTCAGAATGTTAAAAATGAGTCCAACAGACACTAATTGAATGGTGCATTTTGTTTTCATGAGATCTTGCATATGTCGGATAACCCTTTATTTTCTTTAATTTTTTAGGTTCATCCTAAAATTCAGTGCTGAATAACCATAATTTAAAAAGTCTGTAAGATTAGATTGGAGAACCTCTAAACTATGCATGCAGGAGGAAACTGGAAAGTTTGGGATGCTAAAGTCTTCAGGCATAACAAATGTCCAACCCTCAGAAATTGTGGCCCCATAACTCTCCGCACTTATCTTCAAAGACAAAATGTAGTGGTATGAAGAGAGAATCTACAATCCTTAAAATAACCAAAATCAAATTCCTGGGTGTTCCCATTTACATTTTTCAGTGTTTTTTGGAGATGGGAAGGGATTTTTTTCAAAAATGTTATATTTTTTTTTCTAAAAACTAAGCAAGCAATATTTGTCTCTGTGCAACCTTGAATTATGAGGAATAACAGCTGATAAATGCTTCGGGATTTTAAGTGTGAAAACATGATACTTCTCCAAGTTTCTTGGGTCAGTACTTCATGTTCCTGTGTAAAAAGCGGGCAAATTTGAACTTCAGGAAAAATGAGAAAACTAGGGACGAGATGAACTTAATACTTTAACCACACTCCAGCCTCTCCCCCACAGACTGAACATGTGTATGTGATTTTAATCAAGTACTCCTTCTTCCCAGTGTGCAACAACCAATTAGGAACAGGAAGCAATCAGTAGATTTTATGTCTATCTGCTAATAATACATTTTTCTAGATTTTCATTTTCTTCTGGTGGACACTTATGCCCACAGCACAGTCCAGGAAGGAGGGTTCTGTGCAGTGAGGATCATTCATGGGAGAAAATTCAGTAATCTGACAAAAATAATTTACCCTAGTTTGTTCTTCTCCAAACAAAATTCATCATGTCTCCCCATACCCTTATTTTTTATTTAGTGCTGGCTTTTGGGATTTATTCAATATATCTGTGGCCCATTTACAATATGCATTATTTAATTTAAATAAAATGAATGCATATTTTCAAGCAGATTATGGCAATATAAGCTTGTTAGTATTCTCCATTGTGTTCCTTGCCTTTTCTCCATTGCCCAATTTATAGTTCTCAAAGATTAAAAAAATGGTCTTGATATGTAAATAGATATTATCCCAGAGTTGGATATTATTAATTATTGTATCAACAAATTGCATGCAAAGTTTACCCTTTGTAAGCCCTTTGAAGGGCATTTTTATCTGTGATGGTTAGTTATAACTGTCAACTTGTTACTAGCATCATCTGGTACTAGAGTCTCAGTGACAGATTACGTAGAACAAACTGACCTATGGACAAGACTTTTGGGAGATTGTTTTGTCTTATTATATATGGGAAGCCTTGGTCTAGCTTTTGTAGCAACATAACTTGTATTTGTTGTCTAGAGTATACAAGAATGAAGAAAAAGATCTGAGAAGTAGTCACGCATGTATTTATTCTCTCTCTATTAATTGACTCTTAACTTGACTTAGAATTGTAAACTGAACCAATATTTTTATTCATAAAACTTGGTTTTAGAGGATATATTACCATGTCATCAGAAATGAAAGTACAGCAGCATACAGACTATAATGTATATGGAGCTATGATTCTGTACCTATGTAATGCCTAGACGTCCTAATTCTCAAGATCTAGGCCCATGAAGTTCCATCATTCACAAAGGCAAAAGAATATTTGTCTTAAAAAGACAATTCAGAATTCACTCTCAAGTTTTTCCAGTCCCAGCCTATGTGTTTCTGACTCAGCCTTTGTATTTAAAAAATAAGTAGCAATAACCATTATTTTATAGAATATTTAGAAATATTAATAAGTTATACATTGGGAATACACTATTTAACAAAAAACTATTTTAGTGTATTTTTATTTATCATATATTGTAATACTAAAATTCAGCATTAGAATGAGTCTTCTTCCCTACTCCGTAATGTTATATAAACTCATAAGTAATCAGTTATTTCTCTCTCATGACCTTAAATTTTGTGTCTAAGTTAATTCCAATTCATACTGCAGGATGTCCTTATGTCAAAATCCTCTTATAAGATAAATTACCCTTCTCTGATCTGAACTTTACCTCCTTTACTCAACAGTTTCCACACTTCCTAAACAACTGAGACAATACAGAGATAATTCTAATTACTTTTGTTTACCTGCTCTAATATTCCTACAATACTGGTCCTGTCATCTTTCGTTTTCCATCTTCACAGGAAGCACTTTGTTTCAGTACTTGATTCAATAATTGTATCTATTAATTCCTTATAAAACAACATGGTTTTCATTTTCTGAGTATGTTGTTAACTATTGTTTGTTAATAATTATTTTAAATCATAGTGTAAAGCATTCTGTAGTAGTTTCTAGATTGATGATAGAGATTGCATTCTTTTACCTATAAAATAAAAACCTTTAAATCTATTTTTATTGGAAATATCACCTTCATATGTGCTTCAGTTGAATTCTAGAAAAACTGAAGTGATGACAAAATAGATAGCATCTCTACAAACAAAGAAGTTGCAGTGAGAGAAGATAAAATGTGTGATTTAAATTAATGATTGATTTAAACTAAAAGTCTATTTTAGTCATCGTCTGTTCTCTTTTCTCACGATTTGTTGATTAAATCACTTCCTTATACTCTTCTGCTTCAGATGTGTTAGTGAGTGTTCTTTCTGTTACATAAAAATATATCTATTTAAATATTATATATAGAACATGTTTAAATGACTAGAAAACTTTTCCTTTCAAAAGAATCTATAAGATAAATCTAATTTTGAAGTAATGCATATTATATTTTTAATTTATTTAAATTTATTAAGGAATCATGTTTTCTCAATAAATACTAAAATGGGTAAATAAATTGGTAATAATATGATATTGGTATTAGAGGAAAAATTTTTTTATGTTGCTCTAAGTAGATAATATACTAGTATATTTCATCTTCATTTATATTAGCTTTATTTTTTATAAGTATAAAAATCTTGGAAAATTAATATATAATTAAAAAAAAGTAAAAGATTACTATCTCTATACCATGTAGTGTTTTAAATGTAATAAATGTTTTTTATTGAGGATTTTTGCATCAATGTTCATAAGTGAAATTGGTCTGTAATTCTCTTTCTTGGTTGCATCTTTGTGTGGTTTAGGTATCAGGGTAACTGTAGCTTCATAAAATGAGTTTGGCAATGACCCTTCTGTTTCTATTATGTGAAATACCTTAAGGAGTATAGGTATTAGCTCTTCTTGAAAGTTCTGGTAGAATTCTGCGTTAAGGACATTAAGCTTACAGCTAACAAGCCTGCAGAAGCCAAATAGCAAGGTGAACCCAGAGAAAAGCATATAAAGATTTTCCTGGAAGTTGGAAGCAAACAAAACCTTCAGACAAAAGTTGGAAGCACAGGTGTGGGGATTGGGGTGGGGGTTGGGCTGGGGGGAGGGGGTAGGTAAAAGAGAGGGGGTAGAAGGGAGAAAGGAAGAACCTGGGAGAGCCTGGGTTGGGGGAGGGTGGAGATGGAGGAAGGATGGTTATTGGGGAAGGGAATAAGATATCTACATTAACGGGAGTCTTTTTAAGATTTGCAAGGGACTTGTCTCTTGAGGGGATCCCAGTCATTCATAGGGAGGTCCCAGCTAGGTACTTGGGCAGCAGAGGAGTGGGTTCCTGAACTGAACTTGTCCCATAGTTACTTTGTTGAATATCTTAATCGTCACCATAGAAATTTTGCATGATGGATGGAGATAGAGCCAGAGACCCACATTCAAATCAGAACAAGGGATCGAGCTACCAAGGTCCAGTGGAAGAGCAGAAGGAGGGAGAAAATGAGAAAGGAAGTCAGGACCATGAGGGACTGGCCCACCAACAGAGACAGTGTGCTCGATCTATTGGGAGCTCATCAAATCCAGCTGGACCAAGACTGAATGAGCATATGACTTAACTGGACTCTATGAATGTGACTGCCAGTGGGGACTGACTGAGAAGCCAACGATAATGGCACTGGGACCTATCTCTTCTTCATGTATTGACTATTTGGGAATTTATTCTATATGGATGCACATCTTCTTAGACCGAGTTGGAGGGGAGAGGGCCTTGGGCTTCCCATAGGACAGGGTATCCTGCACCATCTTAAGGAAGCAGGGGGAGGCCGGTGGTGTAGTGGGGGAGCGGGACGGCCGGGAACAAGGAGAGTAAATGTAAATTTTTATTTTAACAATAAAAAAGAAGAAACAATCAAAAAATGTAATAAATGTTTAAGAACAAAGCAAGACGTGCTCATTAAAATAAAAGTCATGGCTGTTGATTCAGGTACATGAGTACAAGATGATAAAATAGTATCTACTCATGTGGGAAGTTCTTCTGTATATATGTTGTATTTATTGGTTGATGAAAAAATCTGTTTCAGCCAATCCCTTAGCAGAGCAAAGCCAGTTGGAAAGCTAAACAAAGATATATAGATATAATGGCCAGAGTAGGAGATGCCATGTAGTTGCCCAAGGAAACAGATGCTAAATCTTTACCAGTAAGCCTTAGCCTTGTCTCAATACACAGACTAATAAAAATGGAATAAGATGTAAGAGTTAGTTAATAGGAAGCCTGAGCTAACAGGCTGACTAGTGTTGTAATTAATATAGTTTCTGTGTGATTATTCATGTCAGGGCGGCCAGGGATAAAAGAGCAGTCTCCATTTACAATCTAGTATGAAATTTAGACTTTTTAAGAGGGTGTTGGTAGAACAATCTTGGAGGGTAGAAACCCATGCTTTTACTAAGGATTTTCATATGAGCTAGATGTACAATTTCGTTGAGTTTATGTGAACCCATATTCAAAGTAAAGATAGCTCAGACCCATTGACTTCTTCTGCAGACTCATAGAATGGTATTTATGAGGAGCATGAGAGACATATTGACAACTCTCTTACAGCTCCTCATTCCACAGACCCTAACACCATTCACTACAATTTCTGTAAATGAAGTCTGAATACTATCTCAAAAGGTCCTGTTTCATTTCCGTGTCTCACCAAGTCAGCTTCTTACAATGGCCAGGTCTGTGTGTGATGCAGAGGTTGTTTTTCTTTGTCCTTCTCCACTCCCACCATTCTCACCATCATTTACCTATTCCAGCTTTAGTGGTGCCTGGTTATATGCTTTTGTCCACTTCTTCACTTCTTGGCTTGGGAATATTTTCCCTGTCTTATCTTTTCAGAGTATTTGATCATTTGCTTATATTGTATCTTTGCAAGGAGAGCTTTAATTTTTCCAATATTTTATAGTATTTGCAATTACCTTATTGGGGTATCAAATCTAGCCTCTTATGCCAGATGTGAGAAGATAAACGTGAACCCTTTAAGCACTGCCTTTGCTGACTGGTGTACATTCACTATTTTCAGAAGAGGGCACTGCTTTCAGTATGCTGTCTCTCCTAGGTCCTGCTGGGCAAGGGATGTTCTACTGTGTGCCTTACAGCATGAAAACCTCTGCAGTGCCAGCTTCATGCTCTGCATTGAGGTCTCACAAACATGTGGTCACCTCAGAAGTACAGAGGTGTTTCTCCTGATATCAGTCAGAAAACAATACTTGTGAGCATCTACCATTGTGGAAATCCAAATAATTTACTCTGTCATCTCACTTGGGGATTTTTTTTGCAATTCAGTACCTATGATGGTGTCTTTAAAGTAATAACATAAATATATATTTCTTTATAAAATACATATATGACAATTTTTATTTCATACCAATTATAAAATTAAGTTCTTTAATCAGAACATTTAATACTAAAGCAATTTAAATGTTTTTGGTATGTATTTAATTATACTTGTATTTTCATGTACTTTTAAAAAGTGTTTGGAAATTTGCAACAAGTATAGAATGTTTATTTTATTTACTACTATTGTTTTATTACCAGGAAGTCCCTATATGCTATGCATTGCAATAAAGTAAAATTTACATCACAATATAGGATAAGTAAACAATATATTCTTTTGATACCATCATTTAGTAAAGTCCTGGAGATGGTGCTTACTAAACCCATCTATTCTTTTAATACCCTATTTATTCTGATTTTTGTGTGTGATAGCAATATCAAATGCAGTGTTAGGCTGTTTTAACATTTTATGCAATCCACATGCAAAATCTAGCTGGTCTTAACACTGAACTCATGATTCCATGAGCAATATCTAGTTGAATCCACTTATTTACTGAATAATAGACAGTGGGTTGAGACATTAAATACTATTTTTCCTCTTTTTTCCACATTTATATTTTAGTTTAAAGCATAATAAATAATTAACCAGCTATATGTCCTAATATGTGTTTAGTAATATATATTATATATAGTAACATATTACTATATATTATATATTATATATATTTCTAAACACATATATAATATTGCTAAACACATATACAACACATACATATATAATATATATAAAACATTCTTTAAGTACGCAGTTTCTCAAATAGAATGAAATATTCACAAATACTGTGAATAGTAAAGGCTACTGATATCTCTGATACATGGGAAAGTTTACAAGAGGAAGGAGAAGAGAAGGTTGGATATATTGGAGAAATGGGTCATTATAGATGAAATAGCACTAAGTCCATGTGGCAGCTTATTTTATTCTTTGGTTGACTATTTCTTAAAGCAGTGGGCTTGAGCTAAGGTGAGATTTTTGCTATTATGCTCAAATCCTTGCTTCCAGATATTGCCAGTGTCTTAAGTGCAAGAAACACATTTACATGATAATGAAACAGCAGAATTGAAACGATCCAGCTCATATCCATTTGACAATGAGGAAATATAGTACACCTTGATTGTAACTGCTGCCAGACCTTTTGAAATAGTCCTTCCATACATATTTATTCTAAATATATTGCTGCTACTATTTCTAATGGTGTCACTAGCCAGTCCGGAACAGGTAAAGTACAGGAGCCCACTGTCAGTAAATTGGTAGTCTTTCATGATGGAAGTACTGTATCTTAAACAAGTGTTATTCTCCAGACAGATTTACAGTGGTGCTGTTTGTTATTTACTGTGTGGTCATGAAACAACACTGCTATATCTTTATGATTTACAAACCACATTATTTACAATTCTAGGTGCTGATTTAACACAGGTCTCTACACAGTTCTCTGCTCTGTGCCTACTGATGCCAGTTCTGATTTATGATGACAGACTGAAGATGAGATGCTTCCATACGATAAAGAAAATCTGTTCCAAGTAGGTATTTCTTAATCATAGCAGTGTTAGTCACTGAAGTCTTCAAAAGTAGGAGCCAGCATGCCAACAGTCATGGCAAGACACTGCAAAGTAGTGCTTCTGACAGCTGCAGAGTCCCATCCATCTGCCACATCTACTGTGACTATACCACCTTGAAGCTTAGAGAAGTTCAATTCAGTTTCAGGACTCCTCTCAAATTTGGAAGAATGAGAAAGTTCTAATATGGGTTGTTAATCAAGTTGATATTCTGTTGTATTCCTCATCATCCAACAATAACTATACAGGTAAATTTCTAAAGTCTTAAGAACAAGTCTTCAGTCAGCTAGATGGTTAAGGTGCTATCCTGACTAGGTTAATATTCTCACTTAACAGTATAACACTGCTTTTACGATTGTCTATGAGAGCGTGTGTGTGGAAGAAACCACTACTGGTATCTAAGAGTGAATATTCCAATTATCAGTACATTGGACATTGTCTTGTCAACTAAGAGTCTGAGCAGAGAAGGTGAGAAAGGGCCAATTAGTTCTGCATGCAAACTTGTCCAAATGCAGTATTCCTCCAACTTTCCAGCATACGACAGATGGGATCTCTCAGCCTCTACAAGTGAATCAACGTCTGCAGTAAATCTCTTTCTGCGTGAAATCATACATCATATTACAACAAGGATGTAATGTGAGAAATGTATTTCTGAGATAATTTATAGAAGTCAACTATCACATAGTGTACTTACACAAACTAAGAAAATCATGATGTCACTATGCCATATATTATTTGGGGACCATTGTTGTATTGAGATCTGTCATTGACTGAAATGTAGTTATGCTGCTCTGCTGCAACTGAATGTAATATTTTATGTCCTATTAAACTTGTTCTCTGTGTGACACTGACAAATGCATTGTGATGTATTTTGTTTAACATTTTAGGGAGTCTAGACAGTAAATCAAGTCACTTATCCTATGAACATCAATTTAAACTAACAATATTTAATGTAGAGCTATTATTTATCTGACCAGCGTGAGTTTGAGATCCTGGGTTAACTGAAATTTGTTAATAATTGTTAATAATTCAGATGTCATAATATACATCTATTTGCGTATTTAATACATGACAAAAGTTAATAAATTTAAGAATTAGTTTTAAAATATATATGAGGTAATACACACAACTGAATATGTCTAATGTCTTTGTTTAATCATATAAAATAAATATGTTTTAATGTCATTATTATTAAGATGAAACTTGAGACTAACAATATAAGTGTCTGACATCAAGGCCTCTTAAGAATTATAAATTACATAACTTGATAGAAAGACTCAATGAGAATGGGTCTCAAAGTCACTCTGCCTATATTTTAAGGCATCTTATTACTGTGGTATGCAGCCAGCAGTTCATTATCAAAGTAAAGTCAATTTTATAGGGTCTACCTTGTAAATATCCAGATTTAGCATAAGAGTCAATCAAATATAAATTTAAAACTATACTTTACACAATCTCTATCTTATTTTCCTTTCTCAAATCTGGGACCACATGCAATAAACTAACTCCCTTTTTATACAAAGTTTGTATAGGGCAATTACATCTTAAAAACTGTACAAATGTTAGTTCATTCATATAAGTAATATAATGGGTGTCATTCTGCTGTTTCTCTCTTCCTTTTTATTTATTTATTTTTTACAAACTTCCTGTGCATTTCACCAAAGCTCTTTTCTCTTGCGCTTTTCAGCTTGTGCTAATGCTGGAGACAGGTTCCCCATGTTGATAAATGAGCTCCGCCACAGCATATGCACTTTGATGCTCAAGTACTTCTTGGTGTAATCATGAGAACCACAGCTTTCTAATAAGCATTGCTGTTAGCTCTAGTGAGAAAAAAGGAGTTTTACAAGATGATTTATTGACTACACAACACGATTTCCAAACTGATTTGCTGGCTGACAAGTAACAATAATATTACCAGTTGATACTAAACTTACAGAAATGGAAAGTTAATATAGAAACTAATGTCTGAAAATATTTCTCAGCTGACATGTCTAAAATCAAAAGAACTAAGCCATTTTTTAATGGATTATAGTCTTGGAAGTCAACTGTATGTGAAATGTCTAGCCCAAAACCAGAAGGCTCTGGTGGCTCAGTAACAACTCTGAATGAATAAATATCCTCAGTTCCATTGATTTTTTTTGGCTTAATTTCTCTCATCCAAAAGACTATGAAATTTTTGTTCCTACATGTATGAGAGTTATATTTACCCCAAACCAACATAAAATGTTATGTGCCACTTTTTAAAGTATTTTGAGCCAGAGCCACAACTCAAAAATAAAATAAATTCTGATATTAAACATACTCTAAAATATATTTTATTTTTCCTTAAATGCATAGAATATATATATATATCCATAAGTACATTGTATGTTGTGTATGAGTGTATCCTATTTAATTCTAAACCTATAGCAATGAGGTATTTTTTGTATATGTAGATTGAGATAGTGATAGAAAAATTAGTTTCTTAAGACCACAGGGTTATTAACTTTGGAAGGAAAAATATGGCAAGAATTAATAATCCATGCTTTTCCTATTATTAGCTATCAAGGTTTTACATATTTTATTACTCTATTTATTTACTATGGCAAGAAAATGCATTATTGGGGAAAAAGAGGAAGCTACATTTCCTTTTACATTCATGGAATTATCTAAGAAAATCAAAATTTAAGAATCTAATTTTCTCAAAAGGCATACAAAATGATTTTGCTGTTGTTGTTGTTTTAAGTTTGTTTGTTTTAAGTTATTGACTCTGCACTAGTCTCATTAAGGATTTATAAAGACAGTGACATTTACTACTTTGTAGCTTGGGAACAAAACGGTCCAAGGGATAAGAATAGAGAGCAAAGCTACAAAGTATTTAAAACACAGTCAACACAGAATCATTGACCATATATGTTCTCTCCTTCTGTGGGTGAGATATTTGATGCTAGAGGTATTTGATATTTGAATGAGGATACACAACTAATCTAAATTGCATTTCTTGATATTCTGAGCAAAAGAATTCTTTGTACCTTACAAACTACTTTTCGAATACTTGCCTAGCTTTGGAAAAATGCAGATGGGAAGGACTGAATCAAATGCTTGTACATTTGGCTTCTCTTTTGTTCATTTTATAATAGCTCAGTGGTTGTGGAGAAGGTAATCTCCCTCTCAGTGGGCTTGTTCTTTTACTACGGGCAATAATCTACTGAGTTCTGGAGTTCCCATAATATAAGCAGCTCCCTTTGTGGTTTTCAAATGCTGTAGGTTTGTAATGGTGCTTGGCACTTTAATAATTAGTCTTCAGGGAGCTTTAATAGACTAGAGCAACTGTTTTAATTAACTTAATCCCCAGAACATGAGTTGACCATTAGACATCAAATCACACTTTAGCTCCAAAAGTATTTGAACTCCGAGGAAATCACATTTGTAAGTACAGTGGGATAACATTATCTTCTGTTTCAAAGCAATGTAGCTGCGACCGATTTGGCTTCACTGGCCTCTGACACTGTGGTAAATGGAAGCCATTATTTCCATTGGAACGAATGTATAATAGAAACGGCTCAAGAGTTTGGCTTTGGGTAGTGTAGAAATGATGTGTGCTGGCCTAATTCGTGAAAAACTGAAGACAGATACAAAGAAACAGCCATTTCCAACTTTCAGACTGTCTGTTTTCAGTTGAGTAAAGACGTGAATTTGCAAAACTTCCCGAAAAGCAAATTTGGCTTAAAAAATATAAAAATACACAAATATAAAAAAGAACAAAAGCTAAACCAATAAGGTATTTTTATACCCTGATAGCTTTTTTGCTGCTTTTTAAACTATAAGAATTTGTTAGCTAACTATTTATTCAACTGCTTTTGTTCTGTATTAATTGTGTATAAGAAAAACACTAGGTTCAGGGTTGAAAAGAAAGCTATCTGTAACCATGATTAAATTGCATAGGGGAACTTTGTAGCACGAATTCTAGTTGGTCTTAATTAATCACAACACAGAGAAGAAAAGGGGTTAAAGCTGAAGATCAGAGAAGCAGAGCAGTAAGCCACTAGAGAGACCTTTTACCTGTTCCAATGCTCAGACCAAAGGAGCGATCCTCAGACTGCCTAGACTTCACCAAACTTCAGACTCCTCACTCCAGTGAGTTCCTCTCACTTCCTCTTTATATTTCTTTCTCTACCAAGCTATACCACTTGTGTCCCGACCTCCCTAGTGCTGTAATTAAAGATGTGTGACACCCAAATACTGGGATTTGAAGGTGTGAGCTACCACAACCTGCATCTGTTT
>JAQHUG010000017.1:814064-826919 GCA_028555095.1 Dicrostonyx torquatus | reverse complement strand
ATATATAATTTTACTAATTTAAAGTTAAAACATTCCTTTTTATTTAAACAGAAAAGGGGAGATTATGTGGGATTCTCCTTTTTATTCTGTGAATGTCATTGGTTAATAAATAACTGCTTTGTGCCTATAGCTTCACTACAGGGGAACGGAGCTAGGGAGGGAAAAATAAACCTATAGCTGGGAGAAATGAGGCAGTGTCAGAGAGCGGTCATGGAGCTGCTGCTGGAGATACACACCCTGAAACTTTGCTGGTAGGCCAGGACACTGTGGTGATGCACTGATTAATGGAGAGGGGTTAAATTAAGATGTAAGAGTTATCAAATAAGAAGCTAGAGCTAATGGGCCATCAGTGGTTAATTAATACAGTTTCTGTGTGATGATTTTGGGGCTAAGCAGCAGGGAAAGTGGCCTTTCTTGCAACACTTGGGTCGTTTGTAACAGTACTCATTACCAGGAGCCACTTTTGAAGCCCTGAAATTTGAATCATGGAACCAATGCTTCAGTCATTTTGCTCCTTACTATCTGTTTTTAGAAACATGTCAATATAATGAAAATTGTAAAACAAATAAACACAAAAATATAAGACAAGTGTCAGGCAAATTAGAGGTGTTGACATCCTAGCTCTCTAGATTATCTTCATGTGAAGGGGAAAAGGAGAGGTAAAGGTTTCATATTATTTTGAAAGTATTCTACATGAGTAAAATCAGTGTTTTAGATGCAAAATTCAAGATAGGGGAAGTATGAATATCATTAAATGCTCTGTAGCCCCTTTCCCCATAATAACCTTGTGAATTAGCTCCTAGAAAAAGGTGCAGTATAATTTACTGCTATTTATTTGGTGTTCACTTACTCAATTCTATTCACTTAATGGGGCATGGGCCAAATTTCTAGCTCAGCTCTAAGGAGACCTTGATTATATCAGCAGATGTCCTAGTGCCTTTATCTTCAATATAGAAATCACTGCTCTTGCATCCCTATAGCTCCTAAAATAAGAAAGAGAAAGAAATCAGAGCCCCAACTGAAGCTTTATTGTAAAACAAAGATTTCCTAAGCAACCTACAAACAGGTATGAAAGAAATATAGTCTTCTCATGCCACTATTCATCTAAAGTTGTTATAGAGTAACAGGTGATCAGAAACAATTAAATAAAAAGTCAGGTGAATGAATTCACTTTTAAGTTAATGAAAAACTACTGTAATGGCCAATAAGAAAGAGAATACGGTTTTTCTGGTTTATCAAGTGTTGTATGAAAAAAATATATGGACTTAGATACAAGAAATGTCGAGACAGAGATGTGGGAGACAGACACAGGAAGTTAGAGCATAGTGTACAATCAACATTTATTATCCCTCTCTGACACTTTAGTAAGAGAGAGAAGACCAGTGAAGGCCACTTGATCTGTTTTATGATTATTCTAGGTTAAAAGCTGAGTTTGGTTTGTTTTATTTGAGACAGTTTTTCTGTGTATCCTTTAATGTTCTGGAACTCGCTCTGTAAACCAGGCTGTTCTCATATTCACTGAAATCCCCGTCTCTGCCTCCCAAGTGCTGGGATTAAAGGCCTGGCAAAAGTTGGTTTCTTGAAGTAGGCTGTAAATAGATTACTTTGTTACATTCTGAATAATACTTATACCACTTATGCATAAACCAAAACTGAGATTCCTTTTATAGTGTAGCTTGGATAGTAACCTTAAGAAAGTTTTGAAGTGATCTTAAAAGCATTTTAACATTAAGAAAATATAAAAAAATTAAAGTATATCTAATATCAAAACATCTTAAATATTGGTTTTCATATTGCACAGACACTGTTATCTTAGACATAATCATGAGACAATTGATTTTAGGTTTTGCTGAGTTGGGTTAGTAAAAAACATTATCTTTTGTGGCTCCATATCAGAAAATGAATAACCAAGATGTCTATTTTCCAGCACCAATGACAATATGACCAGCTGTCTCATCTTCACTTCTAATTCTGGGATTTTCTAATATAGACAGTGCAAAAAGTCAGCCTAGTTCCAAGTAGTAAGCAATGAATCATTGGAATAATTTCAATTTTTAAGGACTCAGGACACATTTGGATTCTACTTGTCATGTTTTCATTTGGATGTTCTCAATACTATATTAAACTTTATTAAACTATATTAAACTTTAATTATACTTTACTAGAACAAATGAGATGCAGGAAAATAAAGAAGAACATTATTCTTTTGATTCCATATGCTATCCTTGAACAAATTATCAACATTGTCAAGGCAGATTCTTTTGGAACATACTGACTGATATTGAGAGTATGTACTGACTCCACACCAATCTGAAACAGCCGGACCCTTATTTTCTGTGTATTCTCTAGTCTTTACATTCCTTCTTCCCATTGACTATCTTATTTAAGTTTATTCCTGTGATGAAACACCATGACCAAAACCAACTTGTTGAGGAAAGAGTTTATTTTATTCAGAATTACGTATAATAGTTCTTTTTCAAAACCAGTGAAGGAAAGAACTTAAGTAGGGCAGGAACCTGGAGGCAGAGAGCTAATGCAGAGGCCATGGAGGAGTGCCACTTACTGGTTTGCTTCTCTTTGCATCTTAGCCTGCATTAATGTACACATAACAGATGTAAGATTAAAACTAGGTCCATTCATTTGATGACTTTCTTTAATATTGGCAGCAGAGTGTACAATTGCAAAAATATCCTTGTACTTCCTTCAATAGACGCAAAACTTACTGCAGTATGACATATGGCAAGGTTCTAGAACTTGAAGCCAAAAAGTAAGAATTTTCAGAGATTGTTCTTTGGTAATTAAACATATTATTAGGTTTCCTGTGAAAAATCAGTGTGGCTCCAAAGAAAGTCAGGAAGGTGTCCTTTGAAAGATACACAAAAGTTCAAAGCGTACACAAGAAAGAGAAGTCAGCAATGAGCCATTTATTTTATAAGGGAGATATATATGCCATAAATGTCAAATGATTTCGAAAAGTTCAACTGATCCTACCTAACATTGGCTCTACATTCTTTTATGCTCTTTTGTTTCTTCCCCTCTTCCCTTCGTACATCATAATGTTAATAGGAAAACTGATTTCTCATATAACTAACCATGCTATTACTCTGAACTTTGCTGTCATTGTTGTGGGACATAGGGACTGTAGAGTTTCCACAAAAGTCTTTGTTAATAATGGTAGGAGGTAGAACCACCCATGGATTTGCCTTGAAGATATAATTAGATATCTCATTCTTTTCCTCACTTTTATACTCTTAGACATGATCTTTACACTCAAACTACATTGACTTCTATGTAGTGGTTAATGTTGACTTGTAAATCTGCAGCAGGAACTCCTTCTGCTCTTTCACCCAAAAACCTTTAAGATACCAGCCCACTTGGGCATGGTCTCCACTGCTTTTAAAAGCAGCAGTAGAGGGGAGCTCTTCCTCTTGCTCTGACTCCACTTCCAGCTACTAGACTCTTTTTCGTGGTCGTGCAGAGAGCTGTTGTCTAGGATGGTGATCTGCAAGTTTTTCCTTTAAATAAATAACCCTTTTATTAATCATAATTCCAAACTGGTGTGGGATTGTCTTGTGACTTATGCCTTCATAAATCTGTCTTGAAATTTCCAATTAAATAATTTTGGAAATATTAACATTTCTAAGAGTAAACTGTAAACTCCAAGGAAAAATTTTACTCACAGTGAGACAGGAAATTATAATAGAGCTCTGTCACTGTTTTATATTTTTCACTGCTGCCAAATACACTTTATATATATATAATTTCAACAATGGGTGTTTACAATAGTTGATGTCACAAAAACAGAAAATAGAAAAATAAGTTACTTTTAGTGTTCGATTTCCCAATGGATGAGTTGGCATGTTCTGTCATAAATAGTATTTCAATGAATACAAAATCCCTGATTGAACCAATATGTTTGATTTTAAAAAGCTATAATTATTTCTTTCTAAAATAAATATATTCCTATAAAGACATCTGTACCATGTACAATTCAATTTTGATGCTTCTACTTGTTGAAAACAAAAGGCTTTGATGGTTATGACAGCAAAATGTTCTGCCTCGTGACTTTACTGCATATGATAAGTAGATAAAGTGATACCGGAAGTGCAATCTGCCTTTTAACACGCGGAGCTTTAAAAATGCAGGTCTTCGTGCCCACTGTGTTTTGTTGTTTCGCCTGTAGCCAACACTTAGCAGACGATATTGATGTCAGTAGCTGCTGTTACAGTCAAAGTCAGCTTCGTCGCCACTTTCTCTCTCGCACATTCCACTCATCGTTTTTCCTCACAGTTTCTGGCATTAGGAGGCCCTAAGGTAATGCATTCTTAAAGCAAGAATTATGGCAATGCTTTTGTTCTTATCGAGGAACAACTTGTTCGGGCAGTGTTCTCAGAGTTGGATTATAAGTCAAAGAATTAAAAAAATAAAAAGAGGCCCCTGGCCTTATAGTGTCAGCCTTGCCATAAAGTTTGTGTTTCTGTAGTTCTGACGCATACAGCATGGCAGAAATGGGACTTGCAGGCTTGGACAAAACTGTTGATGATGCTTTCGGATCACTCTTGGGTTATGTACCCAACGACAGAACAAGTAATTGAAGTTTCCCTTTGCATATGCACAGTGCTCTGGATTGAAAAGCACCAGTGCTATTGGGAGCTCAACAAATCAAGCTGGACCGGGACGGAATGAGCATATGACCTAACCAGACTCTCTGAATGTGACTGCCAAGGGGGACTGATTGAGAAGCCAATGATAATGGCACTGGGACCTATCTCTTCTGCATGTATTGGCTATTTGGGAACTTAATCTATATGGATGCACATCTTCCTAGACCTAGATGGAGGGGGAGGGCCTTGGGCTTCCCATAGGGCAGGGTATCCTGTCCCATCTTAAGGAAGCAGGAGGAGGGTGGTGGGGTGGGGAGGGAGCAGGAGGGCCGGGAACAAGGGGAGTAAATGTAAAATTTTCCTGTAATAAAAAAAAAAGAAAAGCACCAGTGCTATTTCAGTTTTCTTTTAGTAGCTGTGATTAAACACCAGGACCAAAAGGAGGTTAAAGAGAATTTGCTTCATTTTCCTTTCATTTCCCCATTACTGTCTATCATTGAGGCAAAGCCAAGGTAAGAACTCAGACAGCAGAAGAAGCAGGTACCATAGAGAAGAGCTGCTATCTGGTTTTCTCAGCTACTTTTCTCGTACAACCCAGGTCCATGTGCCCAAGGGTAATGATACCCAAAGTGGCCTGGGCCCTTCTACGTCCACTACCAATTAAGAAAATTGGTATACACAGGTACAGCAACAGTCCAGTTTCATAGATGCAGTTCTTCAACTGTGGTCTCTCTTGCTAAGCATGTCATCTTGATGTCCAAAATTAGCCATCAGGAATATTCAATCATCCAATCTAATCTGCAAAGTTTCTGCTCAGTGAGTAAGTACAGCAACAACAGGGATCTCTTGTTTTCTGTTTCTTGGATTATGAGGTTGATGATGCACAGAGTAAAAACTGTAGATTATGTCAACTTTGAGAAAATATTTTTATATGGCATTCAGAGTACATATATGACTTTGTATGTACCCAAATCATTTACCAATTAAATTGGCATTTATCAATGGAGTTATAAAATGGAAATAATATATTCATCATACATTTGCTAACATAAGACTCAAAGTAGACCAGGTCTCTTGTAGGAGTTTGCTAGAGAAATGGAATAATTAGAATATTTTGCAAAACAACTTTTTTGTGTGCATGACACATATACATATACACATATAAATATATTTATACACATATATAAATAAAATTACATTTCTGTTTGTATTTATATATGTACAATAAATAAAAACATACTCATGCAAATATATGTGTGCTACATATATGTGTTTCTATGTATGTAGATAAATAGCTAAGCAGATTAACCTAACCAAAGCAAACAGAAGACAGATATAATCAGCAACAGAAACTAATAGAGATAGAGAAATATAGATTCCAAAATCTAGTGCAAGCCAGCTGAGACACAGGAAACCCTGTGTGGTTTTTACCTTTCAGGTCTGAAACTGGAGAACAGGGGTAGCTTATAACATCAGATGTTAAAATATACAAATTTAAGAGGAGCTAAAAGTTCAGTCTAAATTTAAAGGCAAAAATACTCATAAGTTAGCTTAAGCAATGAGACAGGAGAAGTTCTTATGTATAGACATTTTATTCTATAAAGATTTTCAGTTGGTTTGATAAAAACAGCCTGCCTTATAGAGTCCTATCTGATTTGCTGAGTCTATGAACATGCAGAATCCCCCCTCAGACAAACTAAAAATAAAGTTCGACTAAATATCAATGCATCCAATATACCCTCAGATTTACACACTAATAAAACCATCATAAACCAACTTTTGAATTATTATGGTAAAAAAATTCTAGGGTACTAAAGACAGACAAACTTTTTTGAAATGACACATTATACTCTGTGGTACCTCATGTGGTATTTTTTAGGAAATTTTTCCTAACGTGAGCTCCCTGCCAAAGCAAAATCCCAATCAAGCCAAATCAAAAGAAGCCAAATTAAGAAATAACCAGGTTTAATGGGATTCCTGCGCTCTCGAGTGGCCCCAAATGGTAAACAGGAGGCTGTGAAAGCAACCATCAGGAGGAAGGAAATAGTACCACGTGATCCTCTTTTGGGAGTTCACTTAAATACTCTGTGGGAGTGGTCTTGACCCTCCAAGGAGTGATCAGGACCTGATGTGCTGGGACCAATACACCTCTCAGGCCTGGGGGCTGGGGCTACCCTCCCAACTTAATAGCATTGGTGAGGTAAAACACAGGTTTGGTTCCTATAGTCTATTTATAAAAGGTACAACATTCCAAAAAGTGAAAGATTTTCAATATCGGGAATTAAAGCAAACTGCCTTAATTTTTATCTGTATTTCTTTCTATCTCTGTGTCTCTTCCTGTTTCTGTATTTCTTAATACATAATATGATATACAATCAAACATAATGCTACTTTGTCTTTCCTTTTCCCTCTGTTTTTGTATTTTCTGTTACTTACCCTTGTCATTCATTAGTCACATTTCAGTGTCATAATAGAACACTATTATGTATAAGAAATATAGATGTTACATATCACATCTGAACAATGGGTCTGATGATCTTGATATTCCTGGTGAAGGTCTGGAACTGCTAATAAGGATGCAAAAATAGAAATTGAGAGTGTGGAAAAAGTCATCATTTTTAGTTATCTTGGGAGCAGATATAATTCAAAACATATCTTCTGTGTAACTAGAAATTTGAAATATTAAAGATTTTGAAAGGACAATGATGCTTTCGAATGCTGCTTTACACGAGATGGATGTGTGAGTGTTATATGGAGTGTTTCCAAAATACAGAAATAAAAGAAGCTATTAAGTCATTTAAACGACATAGACTTTTACCATTTTTCCTAATCTCAGAAAACTTAGGAAACTATCCATCTAGATAGAAGAATACACTGAGTACACCTTTCTTGAAAACATTTAAAGGTTCTATGATAAGACTTCTAACACTTTGAATCTATACCAGCATTTGCTCTATTAAAGGAGTTAAAGTGTCAATATCTTTTCAAAGACAACTTTGATGAGATCATTTTGCTAACCCTTCCTTTATGGCTATCTGAACATTTAAAGTAGGACCAAAAAAGCAAACATATTTTCTTACAAGCACAAAGTACCACATTCCAAATACTTGACTTTTAACCACATTTCCCAGACTTTCATTTGTCTTTTCTTAAATTCAAGTATACAGCTGAAAGCTAAAGGTCACTTTATTTACCAAAAGCAAAATGTCAACAAAAAACCATTTCCTCTTCTGCCTCCTCAAATCAGTATGCGTAAAGCACTGCACGATACTCTAAAACCTTCTCCATGGAGATATTAAACAAAGGCATTAATCCATACATAATATGTTAATTCCTGCTTTACTCAGCCCACAGGAACAGAAAGATAATGTGTCTGGAATCAAAATGCTGTGTCTAAATAATCCTTTCATAAGTCTTTCTGAGCATGCGTCCCTGGGCATAATTGCAGTGATTCTGCCAGATCTGGCTTGGGATACAGAATCCTTGGGTTGGCTGCTGAGATAATTAATGCCTATGCAAATAAATAAGAACACAGCTTTTCATTTTTCTTCACCCATAATGCATTAGAAAAGTTTACCTTAAGAAATATTGATGTAAAATAGAAGATTCGGGAAAAACTGCTTCTCTAAAAGATAAAAGTTTGGGGCTGGTGGGATAGTTTAGTGTATTAAGGTGTTTGTTGCTGGGGTAGAGACCTGAGTTTGATCACTGGGATCCACATTATCAAACACACATGCACTGTAGCATCCTTTTTTACAATGGACACATAACTATAAATGAAATACTGAAATGCTTATTTTTAAAAGTTAAAAACTATGAATTGAAATCACCATTTGAAATTGTTAACTACTGTTATATATTTGAAATTGTGAGTTCGAGACCAGCCTGGTCTACAAGAGCTAGTTCCAGGACAGGCTCCAAAGCCACAGAGAAACCCTGTCTCGGAAAACCAAAAAAAAAAAATTGTTAGCTACTGAGTATACATATGTATACTCAGGGCTATGAGTGAACTACCTTGAGGAAGCTTTCCAGATCTCTCTCTCTCTCTCTCTCTCTCTCTCTCTCTCTCTCTCTCTCTCTCTCTGCCTTTTGATTAGGATATAGCACTCAGCTACTGCTACAGGTCTTTCCTGCCACCATGCTGCTTGCCATGATAATACTGAACTGAACCTCTAAACTATAAGCAAGTCCGAAACTAAATATTTTCTTTCATAAGAGTTGCCATGGTTATAATGTCTTTTCAAAGCAACATAACAATGACTAATACAGGAATCAATGAGTAAAGGTGTGATCAATGTTTGAGAACTATACAGAAAGTATTCTCTGTTCTGAGATCAAGGAGGCAATCTTGCAGTAGGGCAGATTGGTTGCTAGAGTGATGTTTTTCTGGTGTTGTTAAAAATTAAGGTACAACTCTTAGAGACAAGTGTGACAAGTAAGGGGACTGGTGCTACTCCCATTTCTTTGGCTTTTATTGATGGTTGTAAATAAACTTGTTTCCCAGTGTGACTCCCAGGAAATAATCTTTACAACTTATTTTTTAAAATAAAAGTATGTGAAAAAATGGTTCTTGTGGGAAAAATAAGATTGGGAACAGATAACTCCAGATATAATGAAAACAGAATCCCAATGAGACAATTAAAATCTAAATAATATATGGAATAATTAAAGAAGATGAATTAAATTCAAGAGAAAGAAACAAACAGTATAGCCCGATCATTAAAATCCCTGGCTTTGCGTTAAAAGGAAAGGGGAAAGTAGCTGAGAAAACAGGTGATATGATAAATGATGATAAAATGATGTTTTTCTTTCTTTTAAAAGGCTGGAATAGCTTAATTCTGGGATTAACGTAAAAAAATGCTTTCACACCAGGACAATGATTCTCCAAAAGGAACAGGTGGTCCATTTGAGTCATGGAAGGGTAATGAAATGATTCCCAAACCTGTTTTTCTCAATTTGTTTGCGATGTTCCACTAAGACTACAGAAACCTGTCTTGGAAAAAGATTACTTCAGCTGTGATATTTTCAAGCCCTTTTACTTCAGCTCCATGGTCATCAAGCACACAGGAGCTGGCTCACATCCCAATAAGCATCTCTGCGGCTAAGGGTCTGGACTGTTGAGAAGGTTGTTAAATGATGGCAAGTTGTGGGAGGAGTTTCTCTAAGGCACATTCCCTGACTTTCCACATTTACTTGCCCACTGTTAGATCATGTTAAATCCTTCCCAAGTCTCCATGCAATTTTTGAATTCCTAAAAGCCCTATTTTCTCTAAGTTACCATGAAGATTAAAATGTATAGAGTTTCACAGGTGTTGAGGTTGAGACTTCCTATGTTCTGTCTTGCCATTTTCTTATTCAATTCGTTATTAGGAAATGATATGACTTTTAATTTTAGTGGAATATTTTTGATAGGCATCTATGCTGAGTTATATCTATTATATACTTGATATGTAAGTATGTAATATTATTTTTTCTTAAAGGCCAAGATGCAATTTCATCTTTAACTGAATAATGAGAAACAAAGACACTAATGAAAATAAGTTATACAAAGCCTGGGCTAATATTTTTCACAACTGAAATATAAATCCAGGACTGCCTTTCTCTAACATTTATAGTATTTTTCTTGTGTTAGTCCTGTATTAAATGATAGCTGTAAGTGTCTTATTCACATCAATCTCAACTTGTTTCCTTACAGAAATTCAAGTATCAGTAAATATGTTACTCACTTCAGTGACATCTAGTGAGGTTATTGAAAATAATGTCACGGTTTAAAATGACATATATCAGTGTTAGGTTTTAAGAGTCATCTTTAGTTTGGGAATTAGGAGTGATGTTTTTATAAGTACTTCAGTTTTGAGAATTCACTTTCAATGTAACACTTAAACCAGTTTCCAAGAATCATCTGTATCCCGCTTTCCCTCTCAAGGGCACCACTCATGAACAGAACTAGTAAAGCTTCATACAGAAGTATGAATGGGTCATTGGAGCTGCTGAGAGCTTTCAGAAACATGAAGCATCTTTTGAATCCCCAGGTACTATGTCTTTATGGACACCCTACAAGTTTTTGTAGTATATTATTCCTAGTCACCGGAAACAGATTGAAACTCTCAGTTCGTTGTTTGTACTTTTCCCATGAAACACCTGAAGAAAGCAGCCTCCCATTTTTTGCAAGAAAGCAAACTAGCTCATTTCATTTGGTACATGGATGAGTCAATGTTGGTCTTCTCAAAAATTACACTTAATATCCTAACACTCATGGTGATGATACTGGGAGGTAGGATAACATTAAAGTGTTGTTTTGTAGCTTTTTCTAGAATATCACTGTTGCAATTATGAAGTAAGAAATTCTGATTGGCTTCCTTAACTTAAAAATATATAGTTATCTTCTGAATTCACATAATTTTATGATGCATTTGCTTTTAGAGTTTAATGATATCCTGGTGTCTGGATGAACCAAGATTCATCTACTGAAATACAACTTGGTTGCTTTGAAGTTTGGACAATTTGTTGCTTCCTAGTTTGGGCAGTTACAGATAAGCTTATTGCATAACACTGTTTAGATTTAAATATTGACATAAATTTCAGCTTCTTTGGCCCATTTTTCCACATTATTTCCAACATTTAAGATTGTAAGTGTTCAGTATTTTTACTGTTTTAACAGATATGCTGGAAATTTTCATTGTAATGACTTTTATTTCACTGATGATATGTTAAAATAAGCACCTTTATTTGCTTATCAATTCTCAATATATCTTCCTTGGGGAAGTGTCTGACCAGATAGTTGGTACAGTTTTAGTTAAATAATTTGTTTCCTCATTGTGTAATTTAAGATGATTATTTACTTAGATATTAGTCCTTGGTCAGTTAAGTCTACTAATCTGTGGATTTTCTATTCCTTCACATGACACTGTATTTTATGCCAAATACACTTTTCAATTTTCAAGATTCAACATATCCATAATTTCTTTTACAAACTATGTTATTGGTTGTCTGACTTCATACACCTTATCTTGACTTTCTTGAATAAGATTTAGGAACAATTTGAATCTTTGAGGATTAAATAAGTCATGCAGTGATATCTATGTCTAAAAACACAAAGTTTATTAAAATATGATCATAATAGTTATAGTAAATGCTTATATGGACATATTTAGTATTTAAAGATATCTAGCATATTTACAATTAATATTTGATTTTGTTCCCATCAGTAGTATAATAATGATAGTAGGATATTAGACTATTGGAAAAGTATAATTAGGAAACTGGAGGCTTATGGATTCATAGCATATATCTATGGATCTGTATTTCTGGTACCTTTCCTCACCTCATGTATCTGATTAGTGTTGATACAGGAATTCAAACACAAAAAGATCTGGGACTGAATTACACAAATATTATTGTGTGCATTATGTGCTGGTTTCCTTTTTTGTTGTTTTGACAAAATACCTCAAAGAAGTGAGTGCAGGAAGGAGGGTTTATTTTGCAAATGGTACATTCCACTGTGGTTGGGTAAGCATGGAGGCAGGAGTAGAAAGCTGGTAAAGGAATCCACATAAGCAAGCAAAAAATGAACAGGGAAGCTTCCTCCAGAGAGTCTCCACCCTCTAATATTTCTAGAACTTTCCCAAACAATCTACAAGGTGGAAAACAAGTGCACAAGAAAGTGCCCTTTTGGAAGGTATTATTTATTGAAACTTTGGAAAGTTCTATATGAGGAAAAATGCTGTGACTCCAAACATGTGGATACAGTTATAAATACAAGGAGACTACCCAATGACGTCCTCATTTGAGGGAATTTGTTAAATCTGCTCTCTTCAGTTTTGGCTTAGGACCTGATTTTCCATACCTTCTACTTCTTACAAAAAAAATTTTAATTACTAAAAGCATCAGCTAATCATTAATTATGCACCATCAATTATGCTTACATTATTGTTTCAAATAGATACAATATCTGATTGATCTGACTAAAATATCCCCCTTTATTCATTGTCAATTGCATAAATTCACATGCACTGAGAGGTTGCACAGTGATTCATTAGGCACTGCAAAAGTCAGAAACAATATGAACAACAGGAGGCTTGTTCTCGGGGATTAGCATCATTTCTCATCAGGGAAAGAATTCCATTACAGCCGGCACCGCTTTTTCTCAAATGTGACTGAGAATTTGCAGACATTAACTTCTACAACCTGTGTAGGGAGACAGTAAATGGGAACCAACACCCATGACCATTTGCACGATATCTGTCCTCAC
>JAQHUG010000017.1:801844-812955 GCA_028555095.1 Dicrostonyx torquatus | reverse complement strand
GTGACCTGGGCACCTTTGTTTACTGTGCTCTTCAAGCATTTTTTATGTCTGTGTCTGTTAGCTAGTGTATCATGTATGTCTGCTCAGTTTAAAGTAAGCTACTAAAGGAGTGAGCTTTTCCTTCTAATTTATTAGCAATGCTTTGCAACTAGTAGGTGTTCATTAAATATTTATGAAGCATGAACTGATTACATCTTTTTCCTTCCTTTCAAATTATTCACTTTATCTTTTGATTGATAGATTATTGAGATTCTTGCCTCATCTGAATTGAATCAACTTATCAACCATTCGACAAGATAGTCTGACACTAATATTGTATGCATATTACAAAGTTTGCATGTTGTTTTTTATTATTTGCATGTTGATTTTTTATTATTTTGATTTTCAGAAAAGTAAACAGCCTTGACACACCTTCCTAGCTTGCTAATTAATAATAAATTACCAGGATTTAGTCCTTATTATGAGTCTGGCACTGAGAATACTTTTAAAAATCAAGCAAACAGCAACCAATAGGTTAATAAAAAGAAAAAAGAAAGGAAGGAACTAAGGAAAGAAAAAAGCAAGAAAGGAAAAGAAAGAAAGGAAGAAAGGAAGGAAGGAAGAAAAGAAAGGAAAGGAAAAGTAAGACCCAACGAAAGTTAATTATCCACTACACACACATAAAACATTTGACAGAATTTCAATATGTTAGTTTTACAAGTGAAAAACTGCGAACATCAAAAGATTTCGATCAATAAAGATCAGATTTTATAACTTTGAGTAACTCGTAAATGCTCAATAAAATAACAATCAATTTTAGAATGAGCTTCATTTATTTGTAACTTTATCAGTTTCAGAGTGTTAACACAGTGTGATTTAATCCGTAAATGCTAAAAGGAATTGATGTAGAACGTGAGTTCCTCAGATTCTCTATCAGCTATTGTCAGAGAGAATAGGGGTGGTGTCTACCAGAGCCCATGTTCTCATTTACTACACTGGGGTCGCTGAGAGGAAAACAGCAACATTTTCTTTCTTTGTTTCCCTCATTATTTATTGTGAAAAACACTGAGCTTAGCTACAACTCTGGTTTGGAATGCTGATTGAGTAGCATGAACCTCTAGTCAGATCTCTATTAGAAAGATAAGAATATCATTGTTCATCTCTTTCCTTCTGGAAGAAAATTGATTGATGCCAAGTTTTTCTTCCACTAAAACATTTCTTTTTGCCAGTGTCTGTTATCATTTGGGATGCAGAAAAAAAAATCAGTAACATGAGGATAATCTGGACAACATAAGAAGTTGTCTCAAAAGAAAAATAAAGAATTTCATCCATAATAAATATGGGTGATGGGTCACATCTGTTCCTCATTGTTGAGGTTTCATAGGAATAGATTAAAAATCTACATTGGAACTAGTTTATGCAGCATTCCTGTTTACATTGCTGCATGGGAGAGTGATCAGCAAGAATTAGAAGACTAGTACCTGAAAACACTTTGGCACCAACAAGGAACAGGAAAATGCGGTTCATAATCATAATCTGGCTTGTAATTGAAATGAGCAGTTTTGGATAAAACCTTTGAATAATTAAATGGGGTTTAGAAATGCCTGTGTACTTTAGGGATTACTCTATGTACCCATAATACATAAGAAAAGATCTCCGACTGATTATAATGTTTTCTAAAGAAATGATGAGTCCCTAGACACATGGTAAAACTTCAATAGCATAGAAGTCTGCTTTTAAGTATAAAAGTTTCACTGCCTTAATCTCTTATGACAAGTGGAATGTGTGGTCATACATAGCTGTGCTCTGCATCATATAAGCTTTCGTAAGCTAGAATTGATATTGTTGATATTTGTTAGCATTTCTTCATTTTGAATAGGAGCATAACTGAGAGAGCTAACACATAATTTTCTGATAGAATGTATGAAACAATTTATTACTACAGAAGACAAGTTATATTTTGCTTACAGCTTGCAAGATTCCAGACAAGGATCAAATGAACATCATACCATATGAGACAGGACGAGGTTATCCCAAAATGTTGTCTTAGGCCCAATGACCTAAGAACTTCACAAGTGTAAATTCCTCATGAAGGCCATAGCATATCTTAATGGCATTACTTTGGGGTCCATGCCTTTCATGGTGAAATTTACAGGGCTCTTGTTTCTAAATTTCTGCAGTAGGTTTTGACTATATATATTTCTCTTTTTTCTTTTATTGATGAAACCTTGCATTTTAATTTATTTTTTAATATTTATATAACATAACACCACATGAAAGCCTCCATAAGAAGACTTTTTGACAGTTCTAAGCAGCAACATTCTGCTGGCTGGTTTTGCTTAGAGCTGACTTTACCTCTTAGGTTTGCTTTATTTTCAAGATAATGGGAAGGGAAATAAAGGAAAGATTAGGACTGTAACACCTTCAAAATATTTGAATAGAAATATTTCTTAAATATTTAATAGATTTCAATTACCACTATATACTCCAAAATGTTGTAATTGCATATAAACTTCTTGTTCTCATTATTTTAAATGCATTCAAAGAAAAAATAATATTCCCAGGATAGAATAATAGAATTATAAGACTTTTATGCCTTTATGTACTATTCAAACTTAATAAGTAACAGGCTTTCATAAAAATGAAGTGTTATTGTCATTCATTTTAGCTATTTGGGTTTTAAGTGCTGTCATTTTGAAAATCAGAGTGGAGTTTGGATTGGCTTCTGAAATAGCTTACTATTCTTAAATTATATTTGTTTTTTCATAACACTAAAAGTAATTGTATTCTGAAATTAATATTGTAGTTTTCTCAGCAATGAGAAAATATAATTGACATTTTAAATAGAGAATGCATTAGATATATATTTACAGTTAGTATCAAAAGCAATACATATTTCTTGATTTCATTGTTATTTTGTTTAATATGATAACTATTAAGAAGTTACCTTAGGGCAAATCATTTTGCCTCCTAGTGTTACCTAGCTAATATTAAAAAGAAAAAGTTAAAGTTACCTGTCCCTTATTTAATTAATGCTAATTAGGGTGATGCCATTTATACATTATCTGTCTTAAATTTTTTAAAAAAAATATTTATTTTTTATGTTTACAGTGTTCTGTCTGCCTGTATGCCTGCATGCCAGAAGAGGGCACTAGATCTTCTTATCGATGGTTGTGGTCCACAGTGTAGTTGCTGGGAATTGAACTCAGGACCTCTAGACACTAGCAGGCAGTGCTTTTAACCTCTGAGCCATCTCTCCAGCCCTATAAATTATCTTAACGTGGAATGAAATTGTATTCATTGTTTAAATCTCAGCATGAGGTATACTTCTAAGAAAGACAGTTATCTTATTACGCTCCTGGAAAGCATAATTTAGATAAAGCGTGAAATTATTATGCAATGTTTCTAGTCTAGAGTCTCTCAAATGATTTTGTATCCAACTTGCGTAAGCACCACATCTCAAAACTCACTCCTATAATCAAACTTTTAAAAGGCAAAACCTCAAATACAAATTTAAGTTGTCATTTTCAGAGACCTTACTCATTATAAAACCGCCATGGAAAATAACGGTTCTGGAAAGCTAGCAATCCTTCGCTGATGACTTTCCTAGTGGTTGAATATCCTGGAGGAAAATAAATGATACTATACTACAACTAAGCTGCTCATAACCATGGCAATTCCAGCACTGGTATAAAAAGGCCTTAACTTTGTCGAATTTTGATTCCAAACACATATTTCAGCTTTATAACATTTATAACACTGAAAACTTCTAAAATGTCAAACATATTTTAGCAATATTTGTAATGCAAATGTGGTACTAAGATTTTAAAAGGCACATTTTCCACTTTTTTTTTCTTGTGATGCAATTTCATACTTTCCAGTTCTACTCACATACACAGCCTGACCAATATTCTCATAGTTAACATTGATGGTATTGAATTCTTCATAATTTAAAGTATGTGGAATAAAATACAATCTACTGGAAGTTTGTCTGTTGTCAACAATTTAAAACAGGTAGATCTGGAGGAGAGAGTGGGAAGAAAGTAAGGAAAGAAACAAGAAAAAGGGAAAGAAAGACAGGAAGGAAGGACAAAGGAAAGGAGAAAACAAAAAGGTGAATAACATCTCTGAAAATGGTGTGTGTAAATAGTGCTTCACTGATTCATAACATCCCTTATTTTACATATTTCTTAAAAAATAACTTGAGTCAGGAAATTTATTATTGAATTGCTTCTATAACTTTATGCATTCTTATGTAAAATGCAGTTGTACTGGTATTCAGAACCAGAATCATTCCAGCAGAACTTGTGTTGACTTTGTACATATTACACTTACAAAGAGATTTTGCCTGCTTTAGCTTAAAATAAAACATACTGACCTCTAAAGAGTAAATTTTGTTTACGATGTGAGCAGAGGTTTTTTTCTAAATATTTAAAAGACTATTATATCAGACAGAATATTTAAACAAGTGATATTGTGATTATTCATTGTAAAACAAGTATTTGTTTTATATTCCTTAGTATCCAATTACACTAAGATATTGCCCTATCTCTAGTAAGTCATTTAATTTTTAACCCTTATATTGCAAATGCAGTTGGCTTTATAGTGTGATTGAAAACACAACTGAAAGAATAATTGGCCAGTGCATAGCCAGCACACACATCCTGTGTTTCTTCACAGTGTACTTTTACCACATGATTTCATCTCTCTGCATGTTACATCCAACTTCCATGCCTAGTGTGTGCCTGTCCATCCGTGTCAAGAATCAGCCTGGTGAATATGCTTGATCTTATGATCCATGCACTGCCCCAGTCCCTTTACTTAATTAGGGTCTTGCATCTACTGTCAAGCCTTGCTGGATAGCCCTGGCTGCACTGTCCCCAATCACCATGCTTGGGCCAGAATGTACATACAGTACATCAGCACAGGCCTCGACTGGCATCTGATTTCAGTAGTCCATTACCACATTTGAACTCCAGGATTTGTCTAGTTCAGCATTTTTCAATCCAGGATCTATGCTGATGAGTCTACATAGCTTATTCTGAACTCTTCTCTCAGATTCCCAGATCTAGCTGGAGTCCTTTACTTTGTGTCACTGTCCACTTAGCCTCACCATCACTGCTCCCAAAGGGTAGGCTTTGACCAGAGAACACATCCTTTGCACCATCTTTGCCCAGTGTGTCCTTGTGACTGGAAATCACCCATGCTATATCCAAACTCCAAGTTTTATTCAAGTGGGACCTGTGTTCTGTTCCAGTCTTCTGTGTCCATATTTGAGAAAAACTCACAAAACATATTCACATGTCCAAGGCTTGTCATCAAAATACAAATAATATAAATCACTAACCCCTAAATATGCCAGGTTCATAGGATGTCTTAAGATGAAAACTGTATAGATTAACCCAAGCATAGAGGATTTAAAGAACCATCAAAAAATTCATCAAATAGTACAGAAATTTGAGGAAGCCAAGAAATAAAACAGCTCAATAAAATTCATCTAAATACCTGATGCTTCCCAAGAAAACACAGACAGATGGCTGATGGCTGTGACACACAATTCAAAATTTTAAAAAAATATATACAATTAAAAAAACAGAAATATTGAAGAGAACTCAATCTGGAATAAACACAGAATTGGAAACCTCAGTTACTCAACTAGGAAACAAAAAGGAAAGTCTTCCAAGTAGAATGAATCAAGAAGGAGATAGGCTGAAAGGATGCAAAGACAAGAGAGCCAGAAGGTCCTGGTCAAGCATTATGCAGACATTAAGTGAACACAGATGCCAGCCCAGACATCTATACCGAGTAAAAATTTTCAATCACCACAGATGGAAAAAAACAAAATAATCCATGATAGAACCAGATTTAAACAATACCAAGGCACAAATACAGTCCTACCCAAAGTACTTGAAAGAAAACTCCAACTCAAGGAAGTAAAGTATACCCACAAAAGAACAGAACATAGATGATCTCACAGCTGCACATTACAAAGAAAGAAAAGCACACACAATAACATCACCACCAACAAAAACTACAATAACAGAACTAGCAATCCCTTAATATAGATGAACTCAGTTCACCCATTAAAAGACACAGGCTAATTAGATACGAAAACAGAATCCATCCTTCTGTTGCATAGAAGATACACACCTCAGCCTCAAAGACAGACATCACCTCAAAGTAAAGTGATGGGGAAAAACTTTCCAATCAGATAGACAGCATCTTATAGATGGTGGATCAGAAAATAGTAATCTAATCAAATGGGACCAAAGACCAAGCTATCCTAATATCTAAGAAAATAGACTTCAAACCAAAACTAATCATAGGAAATAAATACACTTGATTCTAACCCAGGAAAATTTTAATCAAGAAGACATTACTATTTAACACATATTTGCATCAATTTCTGGTGTACTCTATTATATAACCATATACAACTATAATTGGTTCACATCAACACATTAAGAATATGATTTATTTTTCAACATAATATTTTCATTAATTATTTTGGAATTTCATATAATGTCCCGCACCATACTTGCTTTCCATTCCTCCCAGGTCCATCCTCGTACACTTGCTCTGCTTCCTCCCAAAACAAAAGGTAAAATCATCAGATTCAATTTGTGATACGCTTAAAGAAAACTGAGTCCTTTCCCACCCTCATGCCCGGACAGAACACCAAAACTTGAAAGAGCTACACTTCAGCATCTTTATTTTGATTACTTATTTGAGAGCAGGTGCGGTCATCACAGAAGCCTTCAAGTGTCTCTCAATTTCAGATATAAGTCTGCAGCCTTGAATACCACTGCAAAAGAAGCTTCCATGAAATAGCAGCCTACTGCAGCAAGAATTGTGGACATCGACATGATGTCTAGCCGCAGAATGGATATCAGCACAGTATCTTTGGCAGCACAGCCCATGGACTTCAACATGCCTTCCTCTGTAACACAGATCAAGACATCACCATGGCTTCCTGCTGCAGTACAGATCACGGAAAACAGCACGGCTATGCCAGCAGAACAGAGCATGGACGTCTTACAAGCAGACTTGACCCAGAAAATGAACCAAATATCTTGTTGTTGCTCAGAGTCCCGGTGAGATTGTGATTTGGCAGCGTGTCTGAGGCAGAACCTATGCAAGTTCCATGCTGTGATACACTACCGTGCCCTTGGTTCTGGCCACCCTGTCAAAAACCATGGTATTACCACTGTGTTTATAACCTTATTCTCTCCTCCTCCGAGCAGGGCAAGAAGCAGCAGCAGCAGAGTTGGCTCCGTGCTTGGGGGCTGAACTGAGGCACTAGCCTAGCAGGCAGCAACAGAGCAAGGTGTGAACAATGAGGACACTAGTCAGTAATGACATGCTCCTTTGTCCAATAGACAACACACTGATAAAGAATAGGTGATTTCAATACTTTATTTTCTTTAAGTTATCTGGACTAAACAATAGTAAACATTAAATTAAACTACATCTTATATCAAGTTAACTTTACAGCCATCTAAAGAATAAACATTTAAACTCCAAAGAATAAATATTCTGCCCTACAGTCTATGGAAACTTATAGAAAAAGACCACATCGTGGGACACAAAGAAAATCATTTTTTTATTAATTTATTTTTATTATTACTATTATTATTACTACAAGAAAAATTTACATTTACTCCCCTTGTTCCCTGCCCTCCCGCTCCCCCACTACCCCACCACCCTCCCCCTGCTTCCTTAAGATGGGGCAGGATACCCTGCTCTCTGGGAAGCCCAAGGCCCTCCCCCTTCCATCTCTGTCTAAGAAGATGTGCATCCATATAGAATAAGTTCCCAAAAAGCCAATACATGCGGAAGAGATAGGTCCCAGTGCCATTATCATTGGCTTCTCAGTCAGTCCCCATTGGCAGTCACATTCAGAGAGTCCGGTTAGGTCATATGCTCATTCAGTCCTGGTCCAGCTGGATTTGATGAGCTCCCAATATATCAAGCCCACTGTCTCTGTTGGTGGGCCAGTCCCTCACGGTCCTGACGTCCTTGCTCATCTTCTCCCTCCTTCTGCTCTTCCACTGGACCTTGGTAGCACAATCCCTTGCTCTGGTGTGAATGTGGGTCTCTGGCTCTATCTCCATCCACCATGTGAAATTTCTATGGTGACGATTGAGATTTTCAACAAAGTAACTATGGGACAAGTTCAGTTTAGGCACCCACTCCTCTGCTGCCCAAGTACCTAGCTGGGACTTCCCTGTGAATACCTGGGATCCCCTCTAGAGACAAGTCTCTTGCAAATCTTAAAATGACTCCCAGAATGTAGATATCTTATTCCCTTCTCCAATATCCACCCTTCCTCCATCTCCACCCTCCCACAACCCCAGGCTCTCCCCGGTGGTTTTTCCTTTCTCCCTTCTACCCCCTCCCTTTCGCTTACCCCCTCCCACAATCCCTACCTCCACCCCCATCCCCACACCCATGCTTCCAACTTTTGTCTGACGATCTTGTTTGCTTCAGACTTCAATCTTAACATATTCAGAGAAATTGAAATTAGTCTGTGTATCCATAATCTAACTAAAGTTAAAATCAACAGCAAACAAATGCTCCATGAATACACAAATTCACGACTAATAAACTACTCATCACAGAATAATGAATTGGTCAAAAAAATATTATTTTAAATTCTGTGAACTAACCATCAAAATCTCCAGGACACAATGAATGTAGCCTTGTGAAGGAAATTTATAGCTATAAACGCCTACATAAAAATTTAAAAAAAGCAGAAAAAGCAAAAGTAAATTAGTTAATTTTATAACACAAATATTTGGAAAAATGAAACCAAAATTGGTAGCTGGCAAGAAATAATAAAATTCAGAGTAGAAATAAATGAAATAGGATAAGTTAAAACAGTATACAAATTATAATATATTGTATAGAAATATAATATGTATAGTATATCATATAAAATTATATACTAACTATATATAATAATAATTATTATTATTATAATATAAGAAGCAATGAAAGGTATACCATATTAACAGATTCTAGACCTATCCAGGCAAAGAAAGAAAGGTAGCACCTAAATTAAAAGAACGCAAAATAAACAGGGAAGTATCCCCACAAAATTAAATTCACAATAATGTATGGATATACTTTAAAAACCTGAAATCCACAAAACAGAAAAATCTAAAATAATCTATAGATTACTCAAAACCAACAAAATTAAACCAAAAAGAGAAGAGCAATTTAAACAGACTCATAACAAACAAGAGAATTAAAACTTGAGTAAAAGGATTTCAGATTAATAATAAAAAATACTGAGAGAAATTCTTAGTAGAATTCTACTAGAATTTCAGAGACCTAGATCCAATTCTTCTTAATTTGTTCAAAGAAAGAAAAAAAAAGAATTGCAGTTGATAAATTAAAAGGAAAAATGCAAAAATTTCAAACTGTACTTTTGTTTAACTTTGCAATATGTAATTAATAGAAAGCATATTATAAATTTGAATTGTGTTACTTTTAGGATGAATAACTAATTTTTAAAAAATATATCCTGATCTGAGACCACATCAGAAAGTCATTATTTCAGGGGTTCAAACAGTCACATATATAAACAGTCAATATCCTACTGCAGACTGTTTTATGGTACTGGATGGTGATATTCAATAAACAGTAAGAGCTGTATAATTTTGTTGGAATAAGATAAACAAATTTAACAATTCTTGTCAAATATATTTTTTAGCAAGTATCAGGATAGATAAGGTTTAGCTTTGGTAGTTTATAATTTAATATACCTAACATAAACTAAAAATATTTTTGGTTTTTATTGAGTTTATTTAGGTATTACCATGACATGTTGAAGAGACTCTTTATAATAATATTTTGAAAATTAGAAACAAAGTTTTTTGTATTTGTCATCATAGCAAAGAAAAACTACAAAAATCTTTGAATTAAAAAAATAACTAATATTTTTGTATATTGTGATATAAGACAATATGTTTCTTTTCATATTTTAAATATAAAATACCAGTCAGACTGTAGGACATTTACAAAACTATACTTCATTTTTCAAAGGCAGTCATTTCCATCATATTTAAGTGGAAAAATAATGTAATTAATATATTGAAATCAAATAAATTTATTTCCTAGTTATTCTAGGATGCTCTTTTGCATATGTAATTAGAGTTCACATCTTGTTTATAAAATCTTTTTTTCTTTTGCACAACTTGGTATTATTTTAATGAAATACAAATGATAGTTGGTTAACTGCTAGATTTTGGGCACTTGTTGCATGCACTTCTTTTTTATCAATGTTTTTAAAGCTATTGAAAGAAGAAACCCATGTGCTCATGACATGCCATGGCCTTTGTCAGTGACTAATAATCCCTAGTCTAGTTTTAGAAGTTTAAATATCTCTTTGAAAAAATAGCTACTTTAAATACTAAACTCTGAGTACATTGATACTAAAGATGAGATTTTAAAACTATTACATTGTATTCATTAACCTATGTATAAGATTGTAGATGCCAATAAGTTAATACTTTACTTGCAAAAGTAAGTAGAAAAGTATTTCCTCGAAATAAAAGTAAAATAAGAGTTTCTTATTTTATAACAAACAGTATTTTTCTTTTTTTTGGTATTCTAAGTTCTATAATCAAAACATTACTCTTTATTATCTTCTGGAACTGATATAATTTAAGACTTGGGGAAAGAAGCAAAAGTGATAATTTGTTTGCTTCATTTGGTATGTTTTATAAATATCCTTTATGTTTCCTTGTTTTTGAGGAGTCCTGGAAACAATGTATTTCATGAGAATGTTGAATAATTTTATATTTTATATGATAATATTCTTTTTGGGGGGTTGAGACAGGGTTTTTCTGTGTGTAGCCCTAAGTGTCCTGGAATTAGTTCTGTAAAACAAGCTGGCTTCAAATTCACAGAAATATGAATTTCTACTTCAGCCTCCTGAGAACTGGGATTAAAGGTGTGGGTCACCACTGCCTGTCCAGCATATAATAATACTCCAATTTTATACACAGCATATTTAAATTATTAATAATTTCAATAAAATTTAATTTAAGTAAAAAATAATACACCATACTCCTTTAAGTATGGGGAGTAGAGAGTATTCTTCACAAAGGCTTCCTATTCATGTT
>JAQHUG010000017.1:766872-780416 GCA_028555095.1 Dicrostonyx torquatus | reverse complement strand
AAGCTAAAAGTATACAATGGAAGAATGAAAGCATCTTTAACAAATGGTGCTGGCATAATTGGATGTCAACCTGTAGGAGAATGAAAATCGATCCCTATCAAATATGTTTTTAAATGAAATAAACTACACCACTTTCCCTCCTTCTTTCCTCCCTTCACATTTTTGTCCCTCTATACTCAACCAGATACCTTCCCTTAACCCCTTTCCCATGCCTACCCACTAATTTCAAGTGGCTAGCCTCCATTTCTTTAATATCACATCTATCTATCTATCTATCTATCTATCTATCTATCTATCTATCTATCTACCTACCTATCTATCTAATAAATATATATTATATTATGTTTAATATACAATGTAATATTTTATTGTATATATATATCCTGGAGATTATAATATGTTATATATTATATTGTATATATAGTTACATTATATTATATATATGTATATGCATATATATAATCTCCAGAGTGTCCATTTAACATGTGTGTATATGATTTAAAAGTTTTTTAAACTTCATGTTTTTTTTAGAAAAAATAAGGAGCTGCTTCCTGGAAGAGTCTAATTCTCTTTCTCCCAGCAGTGAGGTAGTCCAATTAGCTACCAAAAGTATATAGACTTCTGCTAAACTTCCTAACTGTCCATCACAGGCTGAGGATGGACCTCTATTGCCAAAAACACTCCTGAATACTTAGGACTCAGATTACTGAAGCTGAATCTGACCTGAAGGCCCTTTTTAGGGCTAGAAGCTTCTGTATTATCTGGAAATACTTTGCAAGCTGTTGTAGGAGAGAAGCAGTTACACAGTCCTACCCACCTGCAGCATACATGAACCATGAAAATGACCAGCAGGGTAAATTTGCAGCTGTCATTCTCAATGTGCATTCTTTTATGGCTTAGTGAGGTGCGCTGTAATCTCACAGGAATCCTGTTCTTTAAACAAGGCACTTTATCACCCAATAGCACAGGAAATAAGTCAGGCTATTTTCCCATTACGACATCGATCCATAACAGCTTAGGTTTTCCTCTTTTTGTTCTTTTTCAGCCAGTGCTATCATGCAGCCCTGAAGTCATCTTCTGTCAGTTTTAAAATTTCAATGTAAATAGATCTTGTTTTGAGACTTTCCCTGCACACTTACCCCTCCAACATTGACATGTTCATTGATATTGCCATTGTTCCACTTTCTTTATCCAGCCATTTCTATGGGAGATTCCTTTATTCTGGACTCCCAGGTATTCTGGCTCTTACAATATTTCCACCTCCCCATCTACAATGTCCTCTGAGCCATATGCAGAAAATTCATTGATATATCCACTGGGACTGGGTTTATAAAAATTTGTTGATTATATGGTATGTGCTTTTCTGTGATTATCTCAATGTGTGATAAAAAAAAACATGTCTCGTTCATGATGGAATTATCTTAAATTTGGCAGTAAAATGGGTGGAGGTAGAAAACATCATTTTGAGTTAGGTAACCCAGACACAGAAAGACAATAATCACATGTACTCACTCATAAGTGTTTTTTAAACATAAAGTAAAGAAAATCACAATCCCAGACAACAATGTACACTAAGAGAGACTTACATAGGTCTAATCTACATGGGAAGTAGAAAAAGACAAGATCTCCTGTGTAAATTTGGAACATGGGGACCTTGGGAGAGGGTTGAAGCAGGTGAGAGGCAGGGAGAGGAGCAGAGAAAAATGTAGAGCTCAATAATAACCAATAAAAATACTACACTTATATGCATTGTGTAATAAGAATTTATAATTTATGTGCATAGGTGTCTTGCTTTTGTGTATATATATATATATATATATATATATATATATATATATATATATATAATGTGAGTCCTGTTGAACATGAAGGCCAGAGAAAAATGTCAAATTCTTTGTAACTGCATAAACTAGAGTTATAAATGATTGTGAGCTGCTATGTTGGGTTTAAAAATCAGACTTTAGTTCTCTTAAAGATCAACAAGTGCTCTTTTCCCCTGGACTTTATTTCTAGTATCCATAAAGATAATTTTATAGTCACTATAATTTTTACCAGCATATTTGAAGTAATTAATATTGCACCAAATATCGACATAAAGAAAAAGAATAAAAATAAGTTAAGTGTAGCCAGCTAAGAAAGGTGGAAATGTGAACAAAAACATAAAAATGTCTATATTATTTCTAATGCTATTAATCATTAATTTAAATGCATTTAGCAAAAGGCTACCTCAATAAATGATAGTCTTATTAACAGAATTATTATAATGCATTTTCAAAAATTACAACCTTTTCAAATACTCTCATTTTTGAGCTCTTATGAGGCAGACTATAAAATGATAATCAGTCAATTTACGAGTCAATGATACTATTATTTCCTTCTTGTATGTGTTACTTTGTTTTCTAACTTGTTTTATCATCCTTCAGAACAGCTCTCTAAATCCTTTCTTGTGTATGAAATTCACTGTGATGGTATCTGCAGTGTGAAAACTCTCTAAATTTGAGTGAAACACATCCAATTATTTTGTACATTAAACTTCTTTGAAATATTCATATAAGAAGAAAGTTCAGTTAATGGAGATATTGTAAAATTCACTCAAAGGTGTTCTTTACTGGGCTACCATTACATCATTATTAAAAGTATATAAATGTTTGAGAAAATTGTTGGCTTAATTATGTAAGACTGTAAATTATGAATTTATCAAGAAAAATCTTTGACTCAGATCCAACAGTTAAGCCATAAACCCATTGCTAAACGTGTTATGAATAAGAAAGTAGCTTCTATATAAATATCTATCTAAGATTTTGGAATTATGGAAAGAAAACCATGGCTGTGAACACTTGTAATCACAACATGAGAGAAGAAAGGTGTCTTCAAAAATTGCATCCTTTGTAAATACTGTCACTTAAATCGTAAGTTAAGTACACCTTGGGCTATATATAGAGATATTATATCCAAAACCTAAAGTCTAGGGATTTATAACAACGAAACATCATTTTCTATGAATATACTAAGACCTGGAATCAATTCTAGCATCAAAAGAGAAAGAAAGAAAGAATGAGAGAGAGAGAGAGAGAGAGAGAGAGAGAGAGAGAGAGAGAAGGAGAGAGAGAGAGGAGAGAAAGAGACAGATCTTAGGCAAAAGACCTGTGCAAAAAAAATGATGTTATTCAATTATCTTGCTTTATGACTGGAATCCAGTAAGTGGATTTGTCTGAGCCTCACTCATGGACACAGCAAGGAAACATTAGGAGGACCTAACAACATTGTGTAGTAGCGTGGAGCTAAGTATCTCTCTATTGAAGGATTAACTTGAAAAAGTAGAATGAAAAATACTTTTGTGACTTTAGTTGATATATTTGCATTGGGCAAATCAGTAAAAAAATTTAAAAATATAATTATTTTCCAATACATATAAATATTTAATGAATTAGTAAGAGCCTATTCAGTTCCATCTTTTATGCTTAACACTGACAAAATGATCAGGTTGATTTTTAAGTCTTATGCAAATTCACTTAATTGAGCTATGTATGTGTCCGTGTTTGTGCACGTGCACATGCGCACACATGCATATAGGTGTCCGTGTACATGTATGTACACAGTAGTGCATGCAGAAAGCAACTTAGAATGAAAGGGACAATACTCTATCACTCTGACCTGATTTCTCTGAGATAAATTCGTCACTGAGCTTGGATCGATGCTGATATACAGTAAGCCCAAGAGACCCTTCTGTCTCTATCTCCTTACCAAAGGGATGATATAAATGTCAATAAAAGCTTGACCAATATTTAGGGGAAGTTAAAAAATATGGGATTCTGTCCAATCCTGGAAAGTATTTGATGCATGCCAGTTGTAATGGAAGTTGATAAATTTAGGTTACATGTATGTAATGATTCAAAATTTTCTGAACAGCAGTACAAGGATCGTTTGAGTGGTGGTTGCACAGAATTGTTACTCAGAAAAAAAATATTGGAAAAAGTTAATCGACTTCAAATTCTGTTATAGGCTGAATCTGCTTCATACCATGAGTGTCTGACATTTAATAGTTTATCTTTAAATCCTCCATTAAAATATGCAAATGCTTTATGATTGGGCCTCACTCATTTTAGTAAGGACTAGTAAGAATTTGAAAAGCAGCTGAAATATGTACTGCGCATCCTGACTCTTGAAATTTTGTCTGTCTCATTGGTATGCACAAACACCTTTTAAAATCTGTGAAACCATAACTTGGCTCCCTATTATTATCCCTATTATGAGAATATTATTTTCTCAGCCCCTACCACATTTCCATGGATGAGAATGGAGAATTTTTTTCTTTTATAAAAGTTTTCATTTCTCTGAAATTAAATTTGAGATTTCCTGCATCTTCGGCTTTCTGAAAGATTTAAATATGAATGAATGTTGTTTTTAGTTTATGTGGCTTTTATTGAGAGAGCACTCTGCTGTTTCCCTTGCTTGATTAGTCCTAACAAGGAGTTTAGATTCACTTAAATGGTATGTATTTCTTTATTCAGATTGCTTGTCTCTAGATTTTATTTGAGAGTGATATAAACTGCTACTAGAACATCACTTTGCCTGTGTATTCATACTACATATCATATTACTCTCTCTCACACACACATACACACATACATATATGCACACATACAAAGAGAGAGAGAGGGAGAGAGAGAGAGACAGAGAGAGAGAGAGAAAGAGAGAGAGAGAGAGAGAGAGAGAGAACTAGTAGTTGTGTACTAACCATGACAGTAGTTTTAAGTATCAGCCAATCTTTTGTCACAGACGGTGTTTAATAAAACCAGTATCAAAAGCATATTCCTGATTCATATACAATACGGGAAAGTGAGCTGAATAGCCCATAATTAGTATGCATCTGCTGGAAGTTATAATTGTTAATAAATGGCACATTTTCAAATGGGAATTATTCTAACATTGGATCCGAGATTATTCCCACATTCACAACTGTCATCGGATCCGGAAAGTATCACTGACAACCTCTTGAATTCTTCATCCCCTGTGACAGGTGGTGATTTCTTTTCCCTTGAGAAATACACACAATAGAAATGCAAGTCAGCTGGTATTTCTCACACCATACAGGATATCTCTATTAAAGACTCATTACTAATTCATTAGACATTCAGAATAGCACAGCTACCCCATGACAACACTGTGTTTGTAAATAGTTAATGCAATTTTAAGTAAACTGCAATGCCTTTAAATATAAAAAAATGTTGTCTAAATTGCATAACTTTAATTATGAATACAATGGTTATAAATTGGACATGTTTTATGAGTCCAATGTAAAGGGAATTCCTATATCAGTTCTTAAAAAAATCTTTCTAATATGATAGCATGAATTTTAACTTTTATCCAATTTTATTTTATGTTATAATTTATTTATAATCCTACTTCAATTATCCATCCTCTAGACTTTGAATAGTTTCAGTCTTCCCTGGTTGTAATATTTTCTTGGAACTGGTTGGTTGAAATAAACAATAGATTAGATTATTTAGTGCTGGAGTAATATTATTACAGATGCCACTGATTTTTCAACAAAAAATAGATATTATTAAAGTTAATATGAGTAATTTGAATGCTTATATAGATATGTATCTATATATGCATTTCTGTATACACATATATACAAATAAAGCTACTTAAATGCATATGCAAAATTTTCTAAGACTATTTTTACTTGATGATTTTATGACAGACTCTAGCAAAATAATGATTGAGCTAAAATGCTTTTTTTTCCCCTAAATCTATGAAACAAACTTGCTAATGAGAACTCTGAATGAATGAGTCTGCAAAATAGAGCCAAGAATAAGGCACAGGCCAAACATTAAAAACACTATTAGTTGGAAAAATCATGAGAAAAGACACATTTGTGTTATAACTGAATTAGAAAATTGATAAATTAGTTTTCTTACAGAAAACAAAGAAAAAGGATGTAACTATTGGCTGTTTTTCTCCACTTGCATTTAGCAGGCATTCTGTTTTAAAATATTGCCTTTCATATGAAATAAAGCAACTGTTCAGTGGTAGTTACTTAATAGTAAATAAAAGAAAACACATTCCACATTCAATCTCTTCCAGCATTATTTATTGCGAATATCCCTTTAATTCTTTCTGTTCAAAATCAAATTATAAACTTCAGTTTATTTTCAGCAACATTAACAATCTTTTTCTTTTATAATACCCCACTATCTTCTTTGAGTGCCTCCTTGATTTTAGCATTTGGGTCCATGCTGCATGCTTTTTGGCATTTTTATATTTTATGATAGAAATCACATTATTCCATAACCCCCCTTGAATGTCTTCCTTTACCTTTCCATGGCACTATCTGCCCTTTTCTACAGTTATTATGCTGTTTGTTGCAGAATGAGGTCCTGTTTGTTTGTCCCGGCCACCCTGCTAGCTTACACCCAAAATAACCACAAAGAATCTGTATTAATTAAACCACTGCTTGGCCATTAGTTCTAATTTCTTATTGTCTAACTCTTACATATTAGTTTAACCCATCTCCATTAATCTGTGTATCACCACATGGCAGTGGATTGCTGGAGATTCTAACCAGCGTCCATCTCAGGCAGAGAATAAATGACTTCTCTGACTCTGCCCCTCTTTCTTCCAGCATTCAGTTCTGTCTTTTCCACCTACATAAGTGCTGCCATATTAGAAGGCCAAGGCAGTTTCTTTATTCATTACCCAATGTAAGCAACACATGAACAGAAGTACCTCCTACACCATTTTCCCTTTTCTGTTTAAACAAAAAGAAAGGCTTTAACTTTAACATAATAAAATTATATATAACAAAACAGTTATCAAGCAAGAATTACAGTTACAATATTTATATCTATTTTATATTTTATCATAACTAAGGAAAACTATAACTATCTATCTATTCTTCAACTCCATCAAATACTCCAGAAGTAAACATGAAGTTCATTATAAACTTCTTCCAAAAATCTAGAATTGACAGAGACATCTTGCTGCCTGGACATCACCCAAAGTTTTTCTGTACCATTGGGGCATCCATCTTCGACCTTCAGGCCCATAGTATCAGCAGACTTTTCACAAAGCAGGAGATTTTAAAGACTGTTCAGTCACTTACTTCTGCATCCTGAAGAATATCTCACAGACTCTGTCATAAAGCAGGAACCCTGAAGGATCATCTCACCTTTAGGCAAGTTCAGCAGTTATTTTTCTGTGGGTACTGCATGTCCAATTCAGCAGTTCAGTCAAGAGAAGTTTCTTGCCCAAATGGCTAACCAACTCCATAAGGAGCCTCTTTGATAGCAAGCTTCCTCTTGAATTAGCTTGGTGCTGCACAGAGCACATGTGTTTCATTGTCATGAAAAGTCCTAAGTTATTAAAACATTTTAAATGCCATATTCTGAAGGTCTCTGAAAGATTTGAAGAATACCTAATATTCTATATATCTCTATACATCTAGAAAATCTAACTAACATGATTCAATTTTGATTAATATAGATGACTATATAATTAATTTATATTTTTTAATTATACATTGCATTTTTAAATGAACTACAAAATTACAATACTCCAAACAAGAGCAGAAATTTACATATACAGTATAACAAAAATTTACCTTAAACTTGTATCAACAAACCAAGATCCATACCAATGCAAAATTATTCATATCTATATCATATCCCAGTTTAAATAAATTTAAAAGAATATTTATAAACAATATTTGGGAATATGGGCATAATTTTTTCTCTCCAAACTGCTTCCTGATGTACAGGGGCGCTGTTAATCAGGTCTTTCATAGTGTAACCTGTGGGCTAGGTTCATCTCAGTCAGCAATTGGGTGAAGTAATTTTTTGAGCATGTTCATGGTAACCTTTCCAAAGGGCATGGTCTATCAAACCATATTTGTCTAGAAGCAGTCCACAAGTTCTCATCTTCTATGAAAACAAAAGAAGAACCTCTTATCCAAAGCACCATATCCTTAGACTCAAATTCTAATGTCAAGATACCTTTATATTATACATGCAGGTTTAGCTTAGCAACCCAAACAATGAAATGTCTCTCTGTACTTAGCTCCTTCACAGTCAAAAAATTCAAAGAAAACACAATATACATACTCCAGACACACTGAATTTTTCATTTTTCCATGGCTTATTTTTCTTTACTCCTTTTAATCTATGACTATCTGTTCTCTGTCTCTTGAAAGATTTTACTCTTTATTTAAGCATTATTTTTATTTTATGACTCTCTACATTTTTTTTTCTCTCCTAAGCCTACGTACATTTATCCAACACTGTAATTCATTTAGAGGTCTTTTATATCTGATTCTGTCCTATTGTGAATCTGTAATTGTTTATTGTCCAGGAGCACTTCTTAAAATTCTAAGCTTCTTAAAATCTTAAGCTGCATCATTGCTTAGGTAATATGTCAGTTCCTGCTTGCCCTGCCCAGTCCAGCATGGTGGAGCTGCTCATGCCTCTGAGACACACACGATGCCCAAAAACCCCATCCAAATGCTTGGTCACCCAAAAAAGCCAGAGGTCACACTGGTAGCAGCCCTGAAATCTGTCATTTTAAAATTGTCACTTTTTTCCTGCTGTGGTGGCTGAGTGAGGAAAATCTCTCTTAAAGGAGCTATGGCATGCTGCCAGCAAACAGCAAAAAGCTATGTTAAACTCGCATTTTTTTTCTTCTAGAATTCCTTTTACAAACCCTCTCAGGTTTTACATGGATTTAGTTGACTACTTTGAAGTACCAACTGTTGCAGGGTGAGGACCTGATTGCTCACCCTGGCCACCCTGCTAGCTTACACCCAAAATAACCACACAGAAACTGTATTATTAAAACACTGCTTGACCATTAGTTCTAACTTATTATTGGCTAATTCTTACATATTAGTTAATCCATCTCCATTAATCTGTGTATTGCCACATGGAAGTGGCTTACTGGAGATTCTAACTGGCATCCATCTCAGCCAGAGGATCCATGGCTTCTCTGACTCCACCCTTCTTCCTAACAGCATTCAGTTCTGTCTTCTCAACCTACCTAAGTTCTGCCCAAGGCAGTTTCTTTATTCATTAACCAATGAAAGCAACACATTGACAGAAGGACCTCCTACAGCAGCTGTTGGTCTTTATGTGTGTGTGTGAAGGTTATTTTGTATATCAGAGTATATATGTGTGTATTTGAGTGTTCATGCCAATGCATATGTGTAGAAACTGAATGTGGAAGTGAGGCATCTTCCTCAAGGAATTTCCTCCCTACTTTTTGAAACAAAATCCATCATTGAATCCAAAGATCATGGATTATTTTAGAGTGGGCAGAAAGCATCCAGGATTCTCATTTTTCCATCTTGCCAACCCTTGTGCCATCATGCTGCCTTTAAACATGTACAAGGAGATCCAAACTCAGGTTCTTGTGCTTGAAATGCAAGCACTTTACTGACTGAGAAATCCCGTATTCCTTCTACTCTTGTGTGTGTGTGTGTGTGTGTGTGTGTGTGATTATCCATGCAATATACATATTTAACTTAACCTGGGACTTAATGTATGCTAGAATATTATTCTATTGTTGAGTTACATTCCTCTGCCACTTTATTATGTGTGGTGCTTATATTTTCATGTCCCTGACAAATATGGGTTTTGTACATTGATTAACAATATCATGGAAAACAAGCCACGAAGGACAGAAATCTGAAAAAAAAAAACAAACATCAAAAAATCCCATTGTGTTTTTTTAGCCTCTCCCAGTCACTTCTGAGTTGTCCTTATTTGTGTGTGTGTGTGTGTGTGTGTGTGTGTGTGTCCCTTTTCTGTTTCCCCCAAGGGATTTTCTATCAACACATTTAGCCAGGCAATTTTCACTATGGGAACTATAAGAGTAGACAAATATTTCAACCTCATAATCTTATGTAATCCATGACTGCAGGGCTGGAGATATGGCTGGATGCTTTATCAACCAGTTATACTCAATATGCTTAAATTAAACACACAAAACACCCCTTCATGTAATAATCAAACATTACAGACACCCATAATTTTATTAATTTATATATTACTTGGACACAGCCTAACTTTTGTAACCCAGTGGTCTGTAGTAGCTTTTCATTAATATTGTTTTTAAAAAAATCAGAGAATAATGCACAGAAATTATACAATGAAATATGTCTCTTTAACTTTTGCTTCAGGGATAATTTCCTGACTTCGTTGTATGTATCAGGAACTATTCATGATAATAAGATTTTCTTTAAAGAATACTTGCTTATAGTGTTTTATTTATTGTTAGAGAATTTGATGCTTGTGGTCTATGAATGTATGAAAGTTTCTTTTTAAGTAATTGGCAACAGATTGCATATATAAACAATATCTGTTCAGTTTTATAGAAAATGCCAAAGTTTATTACAAAAGTATTCCATCAAAGAATTTAGGAATTAAAATTAAGATTTTAGGGCAGGAGAGATTGCTCAGTGGTTAAGAGCACTGGCTTGCTCTTCCAGGTCCTGAGTTCAATTCCCAGCAACCACATGGTGGCTCATAACCATTTGTAATGAGATCTAGAGCCCTCCTCTGGCATGTGTGAACACATGGAGGCATAATGTTGTATACATTGTTATGGTTCTGGCACTTCAAGAGAAAAGTCATGCCCAGTCCGTCCCCCATCCACTGAGGCAGCCTGAGAGCTCTCTCTTTCCTGTTTTCCTCTCAGAGAGGCAGGTTCTGTCTCTTTCCCCACTTCTTCCCTCCCCCCCCACTTCTGTTTGTCTCTCCTCTGTCTCCTCTCTTTCTCCCTCTCTCTCTCTCTTCTTCTCCCCTCCCCGCCCCCATAACCCTAATAAACGTTTAACTTTACTCTGCATGGCGTGCCCATCCATGTCTCTGACTCCTGCCTGCCCACCACGTGTCTCCCTGCCTGGGACCAGCCACCACTTGGGAACTGGCTGCTCTCAGGGCCCGCTGCCTGCCGCCACATGGCCTGCTACCACTGCTTGGGAACCTACAGCATCTCTGCGGCTTACTGCTGCCCGGGGTCCTGCAGCATTTTTAATTTTTTATAACATACATAATAAATAAATCTTTAAAAAATAAAATTAAGATTTTAGTTGTATATATATATATGTATATATATAATATTTTATGCTACTTTTCCATCCGCCTACATGAAATGTATTAGCAAGGCAAAAATAGATTAAACTAACTAGTCAATGATTACAGAGACAATAAATATAGGAAGTTAAGTTTGAATCTAAGGAGTCTCATCCAAGTGTCTAACTTTAACATCTATGTTGTCGCCAAAGTGTCAATAATGTGACACAAACTTTTATAAGAAGAATGTTGAGTTTGGTCTCCTTTTGAAATTTTGACTCACTACAACTTGCTTTTTACCCTGTGATAAATATAAGAATCAATACTTGCTTGTGTATGCCTGAATCTGCCTGTCAGCTCAATGACATTTAAGTGATGTTCAGTATTCATCACTAAACCAGGAAAGGAAAAGGGACTTATGATTTATGGTATTGTTTGTGCTTAATGAAAATCTGAATAGAAGCACTTATTTGGGGAAAATTATTTTCTTTATAAATTTCACACAAAACATTTTCCTAAATATGGGATGTTTTGTTGAAAATGCTGTTAATACAATTAAAATATAGCATGTAAGAATGAGGATTTGAGTGAATTTGCACCTGAATTTGAGCACAGCTCATGCAATGCATTGATTGATTTCCAGCTAGCTCACTTGCCTCTGACTTCATGGTGTGCAAAGGTACTTACTTAGAGTAAGTGTTCAGACTTCCCAGGGGAGCACTGAGCCAGCACTGGTATAGAGTTAACTAGCTTCTGTATGATATTTAATGTGTCTGGGGGGAAGTTTCATTTTGTAGGGGTTCTAATGTTTTTGCTGTTATGAAGGATTGTAGTTAGGAATATAATACTTTCATGTTAAAGAGAAAATAGATAACAATTGGGGCTATGAGTTGATGAGATTAAAGCACAGAATAGGAAGGAAAAGGGAAACAGCTCCCCAAATCCTACTCTCCTATCCCAACCATTTTCCCCTTCTGCCATGTGGTGAAGTACCAAGTTGGTTCATGACTGTCATGCTTCAGCTCACCAGTGCTCAGCTTGCTGAGCAGCAAAGATAAGGTCTGATGACCTTGGGGGAATCAGTTCTTATAATCTATCACTAATCGATCACTAAGTGCTGAACACCAAGTTAAGGCAGAGGTACATCTGGGAAGAACAATCTCCCTCACTCACAAGGGCATGGCTTCCCAGACATATTCAGAAGTTGACTGATTTCAAGACAATTGAAATCTTGAGCATTTGTGCTGTTTGCTCAGAGGACTTTATCAGAGCATTCTGACCTTTCTGGGCTCTGTGTCTGAGAGAGAGTGACTGTCACAGCTTTCATACTGTGTGAGACAGTAAATGTCATACCAGAATCTTAATAAGAGTTATTGAAGGTTCAATATATTAAATTTAATAAAATAAGGATTCTGGATTTAGATTACTCATGAACAAAATTCTTCTTCTTTGCATCACTGATTCTTTTTGGGTGTTTTTGTTGCTTTATCTTCATCTGGTCTTAGTTTCATATGTGTTTATGTCTAATAAGTATGAATACTCAGATTATTAGATTTATGATTTTGGAACTAAATTGCTACCATCTTCTGCCATTTTTATAGGAGGGAGGTTGCAAACTAAGAAATCTTTTTCTATTTCAACTTACTCTTTGGCTTCAGAGAAAATATTTTTAAAGTACTTTTGGTCTTAGAGGTATCATCAGGTTTTGAGAAAAATTAAGGAAAAAATAAAAATAAAATATTTCCTTTTTAATAGTAGTAATATTCTTTGTTTCCAGGTGGAAGTATTAGATAGAAAATTACAAAAGTGTGGTAGATCACTGAGTATGTCCCCAAAGGATATATTGACATCCCTGATCACTTCACTATTTTCTCTTTTTGTCTCTTAGGTACCATGAATTAAGCCACATTGCGTTTACATGTCATGAACTCTGTGCCGTGGTCTCATGCCTCTTTATACCCATATTAAAGAACCCAAAGGGTCATAAACTGAGATCTTTGACAAGTAAAGATAAAATCAATTTTCTTCATTTTGATTTGGTTTCCTGGGGTATTTTATAATAAAAAATGAGACTTTGTAAGTCTATGGACTCTTGGGTAAAGTGACTCTCATAACCTGCTAGTTTATAAAAAAAAAGTAATAAAGATACATGAGGCATGGCTGCATGTAATACATCTGGTATCTTCATTATTAAAGACTGGGCTTAGCTTAGTAGCACAGTGACCATCAAGTCTTGCCACCATTCTAAAGTATTCATCTTTCTGATTGTAGGTTTGAAGAAACCTAAGACGAATGGTTATTTATGGTTTCTATTAACCTACCAAAGTACCTGCTGCTACTCAAGCTCTCTCAGTATCTGTGCATTTTCTAAGCTTTTCTCACCCCATCTTTTACACTACCCTAAACTTGTCCAGTTCATGGGCTTTTCTTCCCCTTACAGGACATGCACTTCCTTGACTTCCTCTCTTCCTC
>JAQHUG010000017.1:724156-737397 GCA_028555095.1 Dicrostonyx torquatus | reverse complement strand
TGGTTGTCCCACCTATACTTCCTGCCTCGCTACTGGCCAATCAGCATTTATTTAAAACATAATTGACAGAATACAGAAAATTCTCCAGCACCACAACAAGATGCCAGTTCAAGTTCAAGAAATAAATCCTTGTCCCACTGCCAATGACCCCACAGACCCTGCCACACCCTGCAAAAACAAGCACAGATCAAATAAAATAGCTATAACTTTAAAAAAATATTACCTGTTTGAATTTTAACTTCAGGTCTAAACAGAACTCACTCACCTACAACAGACCACAGAGTACTTACTAGCCCATCTCTTGCTACAATTTATCAGCAACATTTGAAAATCTATTCATACATATAGTAATTCAAGAGACACATGATATGAACTCATTTAAAATTCTTTATATCTCTTCTCTGAGAATGTGATGCTTCAGAGAGCTGAGATTATTATTAGAAAGAAATTCCACTGAAATATTATTTTTTATGTTTTCATGAGTAACTATAAAATAATAATCGGGTAATTGTTCTTCTAAAAAGTATCAAGATAGGCCTCCCCCCAAAAATTAAAAATTTGGAGTGAAGACAATGTGGTCAAATTGATTGGGTTAGAAAGATAATCATCTGGTACAGAAGTGATTGCCAAAAGTTAACAAATTGAGAGTGTCCTAGTGGAGAACAGATAGCTGCAGGCTACAAAACTCGCTCCTGCAGCTTCCCCTGCATACAAATAATTATTTCAAGAAATAAGTGAAGTCTTATTTATTGGCAGTGGGACATGGAGCCTTGGTGATCACTGCTAAAATAAGAAAAAAAAAACTATGAAATTAATTTGCAGGAAGTAAAACTGAATTCAATACAGCAGAGCTTTCTTTTGAATTTCTGTCAGAATTTAGGCAAGTTATTATCGCCTTAGGCTCTATGAACACTAGAGTCAGTGCCTGGGCAACTTCTGCAATAAGCTTCCAGTTGAATATTTCATTTTTAGGATGTGTTGATGTATAACATCTGATCAGAGACATTGTTCATGGTGGGATATGATGAGCCCATTGGTTGTTAGTAAAGAACTCTAAAAAAAAATATTTATGCCATATTATTTAGTAAGAAAACTCTTCAATGGGAGCTTTGAGTTAATTACTGCTATTTATTTATTTATTTTGGAGACTTCTAGAAAAAATTAAAGAAAAAAAAACCACTGTCTACTAAAAGAAAATTCACTATGACTTCATAAACATAAAGAATACAATGTAACATGGAAAGTTTCTCTAGCCTAAAGAAATGACAGTGCTTTCTTTTTTACTTCAATATTTTGTTTTAGAATTTTATAACACTTCAAATAGACTTATATGTATTCGTATATTTAAAATATAAAATTATAAGAATAAAAATTTTAAATATAAATATATTTATTTAAAATTTTAAATATTTTCTAAATATATATATTGGTAGTATGCAGAACACACATATATAAAATATTTTCATAATCATGCATACACACACAAACACACAAACACTATATATATATAGTGGGCCTGCTTTTGGTTCCAGCTGCCCTGCTTGCTTATTCCTGAAACAATCTCACAGAAACTGTATTTATTAAATTACTGCCTAGCCCATTAGCTCTAGCCTCTTATTGGCTAACTCTCCCTTATTGATTAACCCATTTTTATTAAATTTGTGTATCACCACGTGACTGTGGCTTGCCAGCAAGATTTTAACCTATATCTGTCTCAGGCAGGAGATTTATGGTGTCTCCCTGTCTCTGCCTTTTTCCTCCTAGAATTCAGTTCTGTCCTCCCCACCTACATAAGTTCTGCCCTATCAAAAGGAAAGGCAGTTTCTTTATTCAACCAATAAAAGCAACACATAGACAAAAGAACCTCCCACACTGTGGAGTTCCTTGGGGAGTGACAAGACTTCATGATCCCCTTCTTTAATTCGTATATTTTTGGACCATCTCTTCTGCAGGTCTGGGACAGGTAACCACTGCTGCTACGAGTTCTTAGGCACAGCAGTCATGCCATGCCATGTGCAGAAGACTTATCCCATCTAACAGTTTGTACATTACTTTTCTCTTTCTCCTTGGTAACGGTCTTTGAGCCTTACAAAGCCTTGAGAGTCACTTATTCTGGACCTTGACCTGTTAAGTGTCTCTTCACTCATTGCTTGCCACATGGAAAGAGCACTAACCCATATTCATATTTAGGAGGCAGTTTGGCAACAAGTCTATTTAACTAAACATCTGCTATTATTGCCTCTTCCAGACCTATTATCTTTCTGATTTATGTTGCAGTTCAAGATGTGATCACTCAGCTGCCTGAACCAGTCAGCTGCTGCTAGGCCTCCATGCCATATGGGCTCATCTGGAGCAGGAAGCCTGATGAATTTTGATTTTGTTAAGTGGCTCTTGGTCAGGGTATTCAATCACAACAACAGAAAAGTAATAATGCACTTCTCCAACTCTGCTTTCCCCATTTCTTTTGCCTCCATCCTCATTTAAACCTTTTTACTACCACTATTTAACATTTAATCTCCATACTATGTGTGTTTTATCTTCCCCATACCTTATCGTCTTCTCTTTCTCTTCTTTTCTTCTTTTTCTAGATTTGTTTTCCAGACTTTCTACACTATTTTAGAATCAAGCAGAAGACTTTCCTGTTTGAGAGCAAGCATCTTCATAACTGTGATGGTTAATAGTGTTAACTTGACAAGACCTAGACTCATATATGATACCAGGCTCAGGGCCCAAATATATAGGATTGACTAGATTAGGTTATGCTGTAGGAATATCTATAAAGGATATTCATGATTTGGTTAAATAAAGTGGGAAGATGTGTCATAGATGTTAAGAACATCTTCTATCATTGGTCCAAGTTTAAGGAAATTATATGCTACTGCAATTTCAAAGTGTATCTCACTGTCATTGACATGTTGACTACATCACAAAAATACAACCAATCCATCTTCCTGTCTGTCTCATAGTAACTTTGGAGAAGGAAATTCAGTCAAAAATGAAAAGTAACTCACAGAAAATAAAATGCATCTAGTTAATCAACTAGCAGTAGCCATTATGTCTCTGTTGATATAGTGTGTTCTTATTTTTACAAGTTTAAGACAACAACAACAAAAATGTCTGACTCTGATGGTCAAAAGTAGAATCATTGCAGATTTTAGTCTTGAGAGTAAGGATACAAAAGTGGTTGGAGAGTCTTTGCCCTTCGGAGGCAAAGGCCAGGTAACCTGTTACCACAATTGTTAGGCTTGTGTTCCTCTCAACTGAGTTGCTTACTGTTCCATTCACCTTGTGTTTAACTAATAGCAAGTTTTCTTACATTTTAAATTTAATTGCTTGTCTGTGGGTGAAAATGTTAACATGAATGCGGTATCAACAGGGACCAGAATAAAGGATGGTATCCCTATTGATAGAGCTGGGATATAAGGCAGTTGTGGACTGCCCAACATGAGTCCTGAGAACTCAACTAGATTTGCTGGATGAACCCAGACCATTGTAACTACTGAGTCATCTCTCCAGCTTCTTCAACAATTTTCTTAATAAATAATTAACCAAAGCATAATTTTGTTAATAATTTAACGAATTACTAATGATGAAATGGTTGTAGAGAGAGTAAAACAGCATATGATGAAAGGAAGAAAAATATATAAATTGAGACTTTTTCTTATCATCTTGTATACACACATACACACACACACACACACACACACACACACACACACACACACTTTGAAAAGTGGTGCTAACCCAAAGAATGATTCTATATTTCTACTAAATACTAATTCAATGAAATTCATTTAGTTTACCTGTGAACTCTGTGGAAACACATATTCTCTACTTTTGTCAGGAGAAGTATGTTCTTCCTCTTTTTCACCCATGGCCGTGGATACAGTCATATACTCTATATAAAAATCATAGAAAAAAACTAACCTTTATTTAATGTCTCTTTTGCCTTAAACTGTTCTAATAACTTTGTACTTTGGTTAATTAATCAGATCACATAATATTATTAATATATCCCAGGAAGTAAATGAGAGAAAAATAAAAATTCAAACCTTAGGAGATCCAGAGAATGGACGAACTAGAGTCTGATTCAAGTGTCTTCCTCCTCCATATAACATGTTTCACATAAAGTGCTTTACTATATGGTTTAATTACTTATCTTTCTAATTGGTGACACAAAAATGTTGACAGAAACAACTAAAGAAGGCACATTTATGTGGTCCCAATTAATTCAGTACATATGTGCCTAACTCTGTGAATTTGTACAGAAAAATGTGGCATCAATGATATCCTGTGGAGGTTATGCTCACAGTAGACAGGAACCTTGATCTGAAGATTTTACCAGAGACCATAAGTGATACCTCAAGAAAGTCCCCAATGATCTAGTACTTTAGATAGTTCCCAAGTCTTGGTTTCAAAAGCAAGAACTCAACACATAAGCCTCCAGAGCATGTTTAATATCCAAACTGTATCAGAGAAGTTCTCTTTACTAAGGTGAGAAGTAATGTATGATCAAATCTTTCTAGTGCCTAAAATGTCGAGCATATTTCAGTAGCTCAACGGTTGCTCAGTACACAATTCTTTAGGAAGTTCAAAAAGACCTAACTTGAAATTTTCAGTTTTCACGGAGCTGCTTTGACATGATCTCAGTATGGACTAAATACCTTTGAATTTGTATAAATCCATTAGCTAGCAATTGCACATGAAGTATTCTAAGAAAAACTAAATAAGAGAAAAAGAAAATCGAAGTGTAGTTTCTTATAATCATAGTGAATAAATTATTGAAACCTGTAAACTAAGGAGGCTAAAACACATGTATGCAAAAGAAAATGGCACAGAGACTTGATGATTATAAGCTAATATTAAGAGACAGTGTACCTTAAGAGAAGGTATTATTGACAATTGCAATTCATGCAAAGCATATGCCCCATAGTGTATCTATGTATGAGAGATAACTAATTGTCTATTTTCTGTCAGCAACTAAGGAAATATGATCCTGTATATTCAGTTTGGCCCTTCAGAGTTTATGTATTTCTCAGGAAGTTTAAAGACCATTGCATAATACAACATGACAGTATGGAGATTTTTCTTAAAAAAAACAAATTATATCTCAATGATGGGAGAAGAATATTGACAGCAAAAATCTATCTGCTATCCGAGAAAAGTAAAATGTGCCTCAAGATATAATGCTGAGCCATGGGCTCCAGAAGACAAGGTGATGTGAAGAGGAAGAGATGGGAAAATTTGATAGGCAGGGATGGCTTTAGGCTTTCTGGTTGATAAGAAAACCCACACTTGCCATACGCTTTAAGGATGATTTTAGTTCCACATTTAGCATAACCTGTGGTTGGTGTGTGATGCATATCAACAAAATACCAGGAACTTATCCACAGGAAGTGGTTGACTCCCATAAGACCTTTTAATGCTGAAAAAAAGTAATAAAGTCAGTACTAAGAGGCAATTAAGAACTGATAATGTAAGATATGTCTGCCACAGCTGAGATATGAGGTAATTCTTATATTTAAATATGTAGACACAGGTTTTGCTTACTTGTCAATAGATGAGAGGTCCTGCTCTCAACTCATAGTTGCATTTCAAATAATGTGCACACCAACTTTTTTTTAACATTGTACTGCCTTTGTAATGTTGATTATATGCCTGTGCAAGCACGTAGGTTAGAGTTGTGGAATAAGCATAAGCATTAGCATTAAAAAATAATATAATTAAATTTACAAACAAAATACATTTTAAGTATGTAAATAAATAAACAATGCAAATATATTGTCATGTTCATATCTGTAAAATTTACCCATGGATATACAGAAAATAATAAATTATCAAGGCTAATAAATGTCTGATAGCTTTGTGGTTCCACATTCTCTAATGTCAAAATTAATTCTTTAAATACTTGCTTCAAAACTTTTCTCAAAGTTGTAAGATTTTGTTCTTTTAATTTAGTGTGGTTGTTGGTAATGGTGGGTGGTGGTTATGGTGGTGATGATGGTGGTGGTATGTGAGCATGTGTGTGTGTGTGTGTGTGTGTGTGTGTGTGTGTAATGATGTTATTCCCCCCACTCAAAGTTAATATCTTGTTAATACCTGTGGTGGTGAGAAGGATCCCCCAATGTGGCCCTTTTCTTTTATCTCTTGTAACAATATGAAGAAAACTGAAAAAGGAATGGGTCTTCTCCTGCTTTTCCTCATCTTATCAGCACATCCATTCCTTCATTAGCATTGGAGCTTACTTTCTTTGGGGTTCCAGCATGGACACAAAACCAGAGGAGACATTCAACATTGTGAGACCAAGACTTTAATAGATTCTTGTGTTTTCCATTCACAACTAGTCATTGTTGGAAAGCAACCTGTAAATCATTCTAACAAATCCTAATATATATATATGGTGAAGATTCATTCCATAAGTTCTGTGACCATAGAGAACACTGACTAATACACTCCCATTTTTTTCTATGAATGTCTGAAATGCAGAAATATGAAACCTAAATGTTATATGTGAAAGTCATTTGCATGTTCCCATTTTATGGCACTGAACCTCAAAATTTCTTCTTTGCAAATGACAACAGATGCTGGTAAGGAAAAGTGGAACACATATTCATTGCTGGTGGGAGTGCAAACTGGTACAGTCACTGTGAAAATCAGGGAGGAAGTTCCTCAAAATCTGAAAAAATAGGGAATTGCAAATCAAAAGGCAGAGGAGGAAAAGGACAAGAAATCAAGATGGGAGAAGGAGTTTAGCATTTTGATGTGCAAAGATTTGAGAGATCCAGAAGATATACATTATGATAGATTTTTGCTTTCTGTTTTGTTTATACTTACATGAGCTACAAATTCCAAAAGCCATGAAGTGTGACTTAAATATTACACAAAATGTGTTAATAAGGTTAACTAAATTTGATGGATGAAGAACACAAGTCAATGTATTCGTTGCCATATTGGACAATATTATGATCTATTTTTTATAAGGAGAAATTTGTTACTTATTTTTGGTTGTTATAAATAAATCTTTTATTTATTCTTCTCTCATACAATACATCTTGCAGCTGCCTCTCCTCCTCTACTCTCAGCACCCACCAGCACCTCCCTTCTTCTCTAGAACCACTGCTCCTTCAATTTTTTTTTCAGAAAAGATCAGGTTCCTCAGTGATGAACTGAACACAGCATAACAAGCTGCAACAAGACTAGACACAATCCCTCATATCAAAGCTAAATCAGGTAACTCAGAAGGAGATAAAGGGTCCCACACACAGGCACAGGTGTCAGAAACACATCTCTACCACTGCTCACAGTCCAATAAAAACCCCAAGATAATCAGGCACAGCATATATGCAGAGGACCTAGCTCAGTACCACACAAGGTCTGTGATTGCTGCTTCAGTCTGATTCTCTATGATCCTTGCTTAGCTGATTCTATGGACCCTGTTCTTTTGGTGTTTTTCCCCCTTCTTCCAAAGGGTTCCCTGAGCTTGGCCAGGCTTTTTGGTGCAGGCCTCTGTATCTACTCCCATCACCTGCTGGAGGAGGAAACCTCTAGGACGTCAGTTGGGCTATGTACCAATCTCTGAGTACAGCAGGATATTAGAAACCTCTAGGATGTCAGTAGGGCTATGTACCAATCTCTGAGTACAGCAGAATATTAGAAACCTCTAGGATGTCAGTTGGGCTATGTACCAATCTCTGAGTACAGCAGAATATTAGAAACCTCTAGGATGTCAGTTGGGCTATGTACCAATCTCTGAGTACAGCAGAATATTAGAAACCTCTAGGATGTCAGTTGGGCTATGTACCAATCTCTGAGCACAGCAGAATGTTAGAAACCATCAACTTCAGATTCCTAGCCATCCAGCCAGTGCTGGCCATGAACTCCCTCTCATGGCTTGTGCCTCAATTTAGACCAGTCATTGGTCGACCATTCTCAAAAGCTCTGAGCCATTCTATTTTTTTTAATTTATTCGAGTTTTTTTTTTTAAAGACAAATCCAAGTTCCCACTGTCTCCCCTCGTCCCATTACTTCCACACACCATCCAACACCACCCTCACCTAATCCTCAGAGAGAGTAAGGCACATTGCTTTGTGGAAGGTCCAAGGCTCTTCCTAATTACTATATCTAGGCTGAGCAAGACATGCATATAAAGAGAATAGGATCCCCAAAAGCCAGTAAGTGTAGTAGGGATAAATCCTGGTCGAACTGCCAGTGGCCCCTCAGTCTGCCCCAGCCATTGAACTGTTAACCCCATTCAGAGGAACAGCTTGGTCCTATGCTTGTTCCTTTACAGTCTGGCTGGAGTTGGTGAGCTCCCATTAGCTCAGACAAACTGTTTGAGTGATCCAATCATTGTTCTTGCTCATATTTTCATTCCTTCCACGCTTCACCTGGACTTTGGGAGCTCAGTCCCGAGCTCCAATGTGGGTCTCTGCCTGTGCCACCATCAGTTGCTGGATGAAGGCTCTACGGTGATATTTAAGGTATTCATCAGTTTGACAACAGGGCAAGTCAAGATCAGGCCCCCTCTCCTCTATTGCTTATGGTCCTAGGTAGGATCATCTTTTTGGATTCCTGGGAATATCTCTAGAGCCATGTTTCTGCTAACCCCATAATGGCTCCCTCAATCAAGATATCTCTCTCCTTGCTCTCATCTCTGACCTTCCTCCATCTCGACTATCCCATTTCCTCAAGTTTTCCTTTACCCTCCCTCTCTCCTCTCCTATTCTTCTCCTACAATCCCCTCTCTCCCTACCCCCATGCTCCCAATCCTGCCAATCAATCCTCGCTGTTTTCAATTTCCAGGTAGGTCTACATATATTTTTCTTTGGGTTCACCTTGTTACTTAGCTTCTCTAGCATCATGAACTATAGGAGTTCTGAGCCATTCTTGCCCTAGTACATCTTGCATACAGGAGATGCATGGGTATGATGTTTTGTGGCTGGATTGGTGGAGAGGACTGGATTGCAAGTGAAAATATTTCTAGAGTGGATAAGAAGCTTCCTCCCTTTATAAGCCACTTACCAGTTCTGCTGCTTACTGAATAATATTTAATTAACATTTTAATGTAAATAATTTAGCTATTTTTTAAATTCCTAAAGAGTTCTCTCTAGGTGTGGACTTTAAAAGTTCTTCCTTCATGTTTTAACCAGTCTGAAGGATTTTCACTCTTTTTTAGACTTCATTTTTATATTCCAATATTTCCTCGCCTTTGCCATTCTAATAAAAAAATGGTGTTATACACCTGGAGTTCCCACTGCTAACAGGTTACCTAAAATTTATTTGCATTTTCTATTATCCTTCTAGGTCACTGATTTTAAATAAGTTTCCACATCAATGTTCAGGAACATCATATAAAATGCATCTTTTCCTGCACACTTACCAGTCCTTTTTCCAGGCTGGTAACTTTATTTTCTATGACAATGAGTAAAAAGACAAATCAAGTTTTATATTATATTTCTTTAACTCTTTTAGATCATATGACTAATCTTGTAAAACTATATGGTTATGTTTCAATGTGAGAAAATTTATGAAGAGTGTTCTATCAGAAATGTTACATTTTTCTATATTTGCTACATTTGTCACAATAATATGACACGTGAAAATATTAATGCTTATGATAGGATAACTACTACTAACTGAGTTTTAGAGATAAAGTAGTAATATCCTCTCCTGGTTGCCAGTTGGACATGACAATTGTCACAGAAGTATTAGATTTCATCTTTTGTTATTGAGGAGATGGTTTAGACTCTATCTTTCTCCTTTCAGCAGCCCTTCTTCCCTGTCTCTGCCCACCATTACCTCTGGCAGTACTATACCTAAGACTAGGATCTGTTTCTTTTCCTCTTTAAAAAGCAACAAGATTGCTGTTTCTTTGGAGCTGGGATCTTGACTGTTCTGTATTAAGAGTGTCACTGTCACTGTTCTTTCTTCTCCCCTTGTTAGTGGAACTCTAAAAGGCTAAACACCCTCTGCTTTCTGTTTCCTTCTAGAATTCATAATGTTGTTTGTATGTGTTATACTTGCACACAAAATTAATCACATGTGTCTGTGGAATCTCCTAATTGAAGGGTATGTCTGCATTTTTAGGTTTTCCTAGGTCTTGGTGAACTATGATAATGTTTTTTTTAGGAAAATGCATTTCTAGGTTTGGGGTTTGACACATACCATAAAACCTTCTTTAAACATTCTTCATTGTCAGTCTCTCCCAAGAGCTCAGTAACCTAAGACAACTGAGTTACCCTATTCTTTGTGAAGATCTCTTCCTATCATTGTTGTGCTTCTTTGAACCCACTCTTCTCAAAGCAATTTATCATGTTCTTTTCTGAAACTGCTACACTCTTTATATTGCTTCATTATGTGTTCCCTATGCAGCCACTCTAATGAACACTTAATAGCATCAAAGTGAGCACAGACTATACTCTGAACAGTCATTAAAACAATAAAAATACCTTGTATAACATTGGGGAGGAATTAAACATCAACTCTAACATTCAGAAAAGACCTCTTACACAAGAAAACTAATCATCTGCCTCTTAGCATATGCTAGCTGGCATCTGTTATAGTTGACTGTGTCTGGACTTGCCTTCACAGTTAAATAATTAGCACACATACAGTAGAAGTTACAGTTTATAGAGTGTGTTGTGTTTTTGATTGCAACAATGATAAATTTCAGAACAATGGTACAATATAATGAATTGTAACATGCTGAAAGAGTAGTCTACTTATCTAGAAAAGGGTGTGCATTTAAATTTTTCCTGTGTTATAAAATATGCAAAAATAAAAAACGATGTCGGATAACCTAATTATTTATTTGTGACATTTTTAGTAGGAACTCAAATACACATACTCTATAAATACATACTTTTTGATTGATACATTTAAGCCTATATGTGCTGGTATGTTTGTTTTCCAAGTTCTTATTGTCATTACAATATGAGTGTCATTTTCCTCATGTCAAGTACACTTTGCAGAAATGTACTTGATGTGCTTAGAAGACGGTGTGCATATTTTCTTTGGGGCTCTTGAGGTTAAGCCTCTGAAATGTGTTTTCGTGAGAAAGTATTTGAGATTTAACATCAGCTAGAAGAGTGAATTTAAAAGGCAGGGATATCAGATGGCTTGTGGGTAGTGTTTAAGAAGAGCATTTTGAAATATCAGTATCTAGATTTTCTATGAAGAAGACAGACGAAAACAATGTTGACACTGTCTCATTTTTTTACCTTTGAAAAACACTGTCTCTTAAATATGCAAGTTAATTTCACTGCTTTTTTATTTGGGAATGAATACTTTGGTGTAGATAGAAACATGATTGCATTCTGCAGTGATCAAATATAAATTGAATTAATAAACTCATACATACCTTTTTCTTTTCAACCAAGCATATTCAACCTTTGTACTTTTTAGATGATGTACAATTTTGCAAAAATACTCTGATTAGAAACAAATAAAATCATGCTAAATAAAAAGTGAAATTGGGTTGTAATGAGATCCTAGAGTTTCCTCCCATGGGGAAAGTTTGCCGAGTATCTCTATTTCTCAACACTAACCATAGAGGTAACATAAGATGACCAACATGAATAAGTCTAGTAGGGGTAGGAAACATGAAAGGAGCATGGATGAATCAGGACTGTTAAGACTGAATGAATAGGCATGTGAATTTATCGAGGAATAGCAGCTTCTCACATGGACATTGAAATACCCAAGGTATAAAAAATGAAATTTAATATTCATATTTCCTAATATTCTATCATATTATCCATATTTCTGTGTTTGGTATCAGGCTATGCCTAGACATGCTTTGATAAGATTCTATTCTTTTCTTATAATAGAAGCACTGTGTTTTTCCCTAATTCCCTATCTCTCTTTTCAGTTTCACATTATCAAATGGAATTTTTTGTGTGTTGAGTGAAATCTTAAGTGCTGAGAAAAAAAGTTATAACTATTGATCTAATAACTTTCATTATTTAACTTCTATCCTATATTATATGTTATGATTTATTGTTTTTATGAAATAGTTTTAATTGATTCGATAATATTAATTCAACTCACAAAATTTTTATATATACAAGCAAAATTTGAATATATTGTTTTGGCATTATTTCTATAATGGTATCATTTTATCTGTCTAGCAAGTTTCTATTTAGCTTTTTATTTAGTTCTATTATGTGCATTTGAGGTGGAGAGAGTACATGCCTAGCACCTAGTGTTATTACACTGGTTAGGGCATAGCTTGTGGGAGTCAATTTTTGTCATCCACCATATTGGGATCCAGAAATAAAATCCAGGTTGTCAAAACTTGAAGTGGGTTCTTCTAAGCCATCTCCTGCCATCTCCTCTAAGCCATCCACCCTGCACTTTAGTAACTTTCGTGTGTGTGTGTGTGTGTGTGTGTGTGTGTGTGTGTGTGCATGTCTGTATCTGTATTTTGTGCATAAACATGTTCACATGTATGCATGTGATTAGGGATGCCAGATATTTATGTCAAATATATTCAGTGTCTGATTGCCACATATTTTTTGAGACCAGGTCTTATGCTGATTCTATAGTGCACCATTTTGGCAAACTTACCCAGTAGGTCCAAGAATTCCCTTGTCTGCTTCCTCAACACTGAGATTACAGGTATATCCTACTCTGTTCCAATTTTATATGGACTAGAGTCTGAAGTCAGGTCTTCATCCTTATCTCAATAACTCCTACTTCTAACAACATTATTTTGTATGTCATGAAAAATACCTTATCCTTAAGTATTAAAACTATGATATACAAAGAGCATTTATTCTAAGTAATAGTTGTTCTTTTCTGGTTTTATTCATTACTTGGATCCTTTAAGAATAGGACCTTGACTTCAACAATTTTATCTATCTTTTATGATAGACAATCAATAGGAAAGTATTGAATTTATTAATATTTTGTACAAGAAGATAAACAACTTCTTTGTTTTCTCCAGAGGTAGTTGATGACTTATCTGGTGTTTCTTTTGTAAGATTCCCAAGATAAAAAGCTTACCTCCAATGTGGTTCTCTGAATCTGTTTCTATCTGTTGTTGGATGAAGGTTCTATGGTGTTATTTCAGATTATCATAAGTCTGACTACAGAGCAAGGCCAGCTCAGGCACCTTTTTCTCTGTTGCTTAGGTTCTTAGCTGGGATCATCCTTGTGGATTCCTGGGAATTTTTCTAGAACCACATTCTTGTTAACCACATAATGGCTTTCTCAATCAAGATATCTCTTTCCTTGCTCTC
>JAQHUG010000017.1:695686-706381 GCA_028555095.1 Dicrostonyx torquatus | reverse complement strand
GCAATCTATAGATTCAATGCAATCCCCATCAAAATCCCAACAAAATTCTTCGCAGACCTTGAGAGAACAATAACTAACATTATATGGAAAAATAAAAAGCTCAGGATAACCAAAACAATCCTATACAATAAAGGAAATTCTGGAGGCATTATCATACCTGACTTCAAACTCTATTACAGACCTACAATGAAAACAGCTTGTTATTGGCATAAAAACAGAGACGTTGACCAGTGGAATCGTATCAAAGACCTGGATATTAATCCACAAACATATGAACACCTCATATTTGACAAAGAAGCTGAGCTTATACAATGGAAGAATGAAAATATCTTTAACATATGGTGCTGGCATAACTGGATGTCAACTTGTAGGAGAATGAAAATAGAACCTTATCTATCACCATGCACAAAACTCAAGTCCAAATGGATTAAAGACCTCAATATAAATCCGACCACATTGAACCTCTTAGAAGAGAAAATAGGAAGTAGCCTGCAATACATGGGCACAGGAGACTACTTCCTATGTAAAACCCCAGTGACACAGACAATAAGAGTGACAATGAATATATGGGACCTCCTGAAACTGAGAAGATTCTGTAAAGGAAAGGACACAGTCATTCAGACAAAAAAACATACTACTGAATGGGAGAAGATCTTCACTAACCCCACATCAGACAAAGGTTGGCTCTCCAAAATATACAAAGAACTCAAAAACTAGACATCAAAATTATAAATAACCCAATTAAAAAATGGGGTAATGATCTGAACAGAGAATTCTCAAAAGAAGAAGTTTGAATGGGCAAAAGATACTTAAGGTCATGTTCATCTTCCTTAGTGATCAGGGAAATGCAAATCAAAACGACTTTGAGATACCATCTTACACCTGTCAGAATGGCTAAAATCAAAAACACCTATGAAAGCCTATGTTGGAGAGGATGCGGAGTAAGGGGAACACTCATTCATTGCTGGTGGGAATGCAAACTTGTGCAACCACTTCGGAAATCAGTGTGGCAGTTTCTCAGGATATTGGGAATCAACCTACCTCAGGATCCAGCAATACCACTCTTGGGAATATATCCAAGAAATGCCACTCATACTACAAAAACATTTTTGCAACTATGTTCATAGCAGCATTATTTGTAATAGCCAGAACCTTGAAACAACCTAGGTGCCCCTCAATGGAAGAATGGATCCAGAAAGTGTGGAATATATACACATTTGAATACTNGGTATCCTGCCCCATCTTAAAGAAGCAGGGGGAGGGTGGTGGGGTAGTGGGGGAGCGGGAGGGCTGGGAACAAGGGGAGTAAATGTAAATTCTTCTTTTAGCAATAATAAAAATAAATAAATAAATAAACCATTGGTTTACACATTTATTTTGATTTTGTGCATATATCAGAATATAACAACATTATGTCAAAGAACATCTGTAGCTTAATAAAGTTGTTTTTATCTTTTTGTCTATGATCCACATTTATATATTCTCATTAATATTTGTATATATATATATATGTTATTATAGATACAGATTCACACTTATCTCTTTGTATTTTTCTGCATTTACACATTTCTATTTGTTGACCACAAGGCAAAATAATACAGCTTACACTGTCATTGTTTTAGATGGTATAATAAATAAAGAGTAATTTAGCCACATGGTATCTGTCTGTTTACTATGAAAGTAAAGACGTACAGAGAAATCAGCATTCTTGATCTGTTTCCTCTATAGATCAGTTTGTCAGTGACCAACAACATTTAATAAAGAATGAATAAATATTTTTTAACCAAGAATATTGACACTTCAGTTTATATTTCAAAAACAAATATTTAGCAAATGATTGTCTCACTTTTTGAATAGAATACAATTTGTTGAGATTATTTTTTACCAATTTTCCTTCCTTTGATAAAAGAAAGTTACCATGCAATTTCAAACTTAACCCAAGTTCTTGACCTTGATCTACAAAAACATAAATATAGTCTACGCAATTACATCAGTGAACCAAGTACCTTTCTGTAAGTACCTTACAGATGGTTCTTTTTATTGCTTCCTTGATGATAAGAGATGTTTAGTAAGTTTAAGAGTAGTTATGAGGAAGAATAAATACTTACATGACCAGTCTATTTTGAGTGCTGTAGCAAGACAATCAGTTTTTGATTATGAGGCAAAATATGTCTGTCAGATAAATGTTTAATTCAAAGTTTTTCTTAACATTGAAATTTTAGTTCATTTAGTATCTTAAAAGTTAATGTTTCAATATTTCTCAAGTAAGTCAGCTCCAAAGAACATTACTAACAGCAATAAGCCATATATGTTCACAACCTGCCAACTTCAGAAACCCAGAGTATTCCTCCAGTACAAAATAAAAGCCATTTGAAATCTTCTTAAAGTCCTGAATATTCAAACTACAAGAGATAAAAATAGACAAGAAAAAGGGAAATAAGATTTATGGAACTGAATTTAGTTTTGCTTTATATTTTCATTTTTAATGTTTCTCTTAAATGCACATTTGCTCTAGCACCAAAGAAGGATTAATTATTCCAAGGTCCCCATGGATTTCAAAACTTGAAAAATACTCAAACTTCCTACTTAAAATGGACTAGTTTTAGATTTACTATCTATCCACTCACTATACATTAAGTTGTCCCTAAACGACTAATTCATTCAGTGTAAATGCCATATGAATTGTGAAATGCTGTATTTCAAAAATAATAATGGTGTTTAGAACTGTAATTAATAATTTGGTTATGTGAGCCAATGAATTTGTGAAGGGAGATTCTGAATGGGAATTCTGACAGGGAATTTGTGAATGGACCACTGTATGCTGTTATTTTATTTACCTTTAAGGTTGATTTTCAAGAAGGCGGGAATTCACAATGCTTAAACCTAGAAATACTTTGACATTTCAAGGACGGTCCCATGGAAACATCCCTTGGTGGGCTTGTCTCATTGTCTCACTGCACTCAACTTGGTTGTTGAGGGATGCTGCTCATTCGTCCCTAGCTGCCCAGGCCCAAATAGTCACTCAGAAACTATATCAATTAAAACACTGCTTGTCAGGCTCGAAAGTTATGGAAAAATCTTGTCTCAAAAATAAAAACAAAAAAAGAAACTAGAAACAAAACAAACACTGCTTGGCCTATTAGCTTATGAAAAATTCAAGCTCACTCTTACATCTTAACTCAACGCATCTCTATTAATCTGTGCATCAACACAAGGTCACGGTCTACCTGCAAAGTTCTGACTAGTGGCTCACGTCTTTTTCCTCTGGAAGCTATATGGATCTCACCAACTCTGCCTACTCTCTCTCTACCTTCCTGTTTGGATTTTCCGCCTGGCTTTACTCTGCTAAGCTCTTGGCTGAAAGCAGATTTATTCATTAACCAATAAAAGCAACACATATACAGAAGGACTTCCCACACCATTTGGTGGCTCATCTGTCCTAATAAAATCAGCCTTGTGCATATAAACTTTCTATAGGAATGGTTGACCTTTACTGCTAAAAGTATTTGGAAACTAGTTCGGGATGTTACTCAGTGACATAACTTGTAGAATTGATAAAAAGTAATTAATTACTATGATTTATAATATAGTGATTCTTGAATACCCATGATAATTATTTATAATAGTCAGGATGTGGGCTTAACCCTAGTGTCTGTCATCACATGAAAGGTAAAAATATGTAATGTGTGTTTCCACAATGGAATTGTTTTTAAATTATAATAAATAGAAATTTATTATTTATGTAAAGCATACTCACCATCTTAGCTAGAATAAAAGAAGGTTCTTGCAGTTTTGTATTGTATTTTATAGCTAAAGTTTGTGAATATGATAAATATAATCATATTATATAATATGATTATATATTAATATAATAATAAATGATGGTAAATATAATAAATATAGTAAATAATAAATGATAGTAAATATGTGTAATAAATATCTCATAGCTACTAATATGAATACATATAAGTTTAGACACTATATATAGAGTTTTCTTTAAAATGTATATATAGAACTTTAGCATGACCAAACTTTTATCACACAATCAAGAAGAACAGATTTCTGATTTTGAAACAACAGCAACAACAACAACAAAAATCACCATTTGCAACAACACATTATGATTGCTTAGAACTGTCTTAGAACTTCATCTACCTTTGTCTTGTTCACACTCCCAGGTCTACTTCCTGTCCAAAAAGTTAGACATTGGCTTTTCTTGTTGAAGTCCTAAAATGAAGCCTAACTGTGTCATTTCCATAATCCAGTGCAACAAAATGGAAGACCCAAACATGATTATGTGTAACTACAGCTGGCTGCGACTTGACAAATTATTCAGAATACACACTTAAGAAAGACAGTATCTTTAAGAAACAATCCTGGGAAAACTTGATGTCCATATATAGAACAAAGAAATTAGCCACATAAAAAATCATACTGCACATACTGCACATGTGGATCCAAGACCTTAGTGTGATGTCTGAAATGCTAAAGATATTAGACAAAAATAGAGACTACACCCTATAAAATACAGGCATAGAAAAGCACAAAAAATTGCAAATAATATCATACAATACTATAAAGCTTTTGTAGTAAAAGTAAAACCTGGACTAGGAGATAATCTTTGCCATTTCTGAATCTAACAGAGGTTTATTTCCCAGAATATATTAAGACCTCAAAAAATAAAGAGTCATAAAAACAACCAAATAAAAATTGGGCAAAGGAACCGAACAGAGAAGTCTAAAAGTAAAAATAAACCAATGACTAAGAAATAGCTTTAAAGGTGGTTGTTATCCTTAGCAATTTGGGAAGTGCAAATTAGAACACTTTGAGATTTGGTCTCACTCTACTCAGAACGGCTAAGGTCAACAAGACAACTAATCATAAAAATGCTGGAGAGGATGTGGGAAAAGAACACTAAGTTAATGCTAGTGGAAGTGTAAACTAATGTAGCATTTTTGGAAATCAGTGTGGTTATTTCTCAAAACACAAATTGGTCATATGGCCCAGTTACTCCTCTCTATGACATATACCCAAATGATTGGATATCCTGCTCCATAGACACTCACTTAGAATTGCTCATTTCCAATCTAGTCACAAGAGCTAGGTAGTGAATACAAAGTAAATATCCTTTTAAAATTAATGATTAATGAATATAGACATTGAAATCCACATTTATGCCACATGTATATTCAGTTATACAGAAAACTCAGGTCATAAAATTTGCAGAGATGTGCAACACTCATCATGTATTAAAGTTTCTTTCACAGAAGACAGGATATAACACAGAAATTCAAAATTTGTCAAAATACAGAGAAAAACTAATCTTGATGTCCAAACCTAATTGGTAAGTTGCCAATACTACCCATTTATTCACTTAAAGCTCAGGGAGCATCATAGAATAAGGGAAGAAAGATTAAAAGAGCATGAGAACAAATATGTCTTCTGTGAAATAATATTTATATTAAAGACTGAACTCATGAAATCTCAAAATAGTTGGGAGAGACACAAAATGACATTAGATGACATGCCAACATGGGTAGTTAGTGGTGGAAAATCTCACACGGCCCCATTCTTAGAAGAACCACAGGCAATCAGTGGCTGCTGAGTTATGAATAACCCAATTTCTCTATGGATATGTTTGTTATATCATCCTGATATGCTACCCAATTCCATATGGTCAATCCTAAAACATGTCACTCATGTGAGCAACAACAAATCATCTCAGAAAGGTGTATTAGTGTACACATATGTGAATATGTGTGCTTATGTAACAGTAATAATTAAAGAAGAAGAGATCATGACTTTGAGAGGGAATGGTAGTGGCACAGGAGGAGGTAAATGAGGTAAGAGGAAGGGGGAATAATGAATATGCAGTACTCCATAGAAAAATTCTTAAAATCCATTTAAATATTATAAATATTTAATAAATGAAGTGCCCTAAGGTAGAGAAGTCAAACATAATTTGATAACTATACTCTATCATGTCAGTTTTATTTGGAGTCTAAATCATGTGAAATTTATATACAATTAAAAAGTGGAATAATAAAATTCTGAAGTAGTAGTATATAAGATAGAGATATTAAATAAAGTTTTAGTGAAGCAACAGGAATAGTATCCATGACACATAATTTACTTTGGGAAACTAACAATGCTTTGTGGATAAAAGAATTGTTAAAGGCAGATTTTAATATTCTCACATGAAAAAGAGAAGGATACATAAATTTATTTCAGTCATTTCATAATGGCAATATTATCACAAACTACTTTGAAATGAACATATATAAACTCATAATTTATATATATATATAAATTCAAAATTTGCATCATATAGGTATGTCTGTATGTGTGTACTTTAAATGAGGTACTGAGACCATGGCATATACTTTCCACAAGAGAACAAATTTTGGAGGTGAGTGTGTGTGCACACCCTGCCGGAAGGCACCCAGAAGGGAGTTCNCAAATCCATCTGGACCTGGACTGAATGATCAGCATATGATCAAACTGGACTCTCTGAATGTGGCTGCCAGTGGGGGCAGACTGAGAAGCCATCGATAATGGCATAGGGACCTAACACTTCTGCATGTACTGGCTTTTTGGGAACCTAGTGTATTTTGATGCCCATCTTCCTAGGCGGGTATGGAGGGGGGAGGGCCTTGGATTTCCCACAGGGCAGGGTACCCTGTCCCTCTTAAGGAAGCAGGAGGAGGGTGGAGGAGTAGTGGAGGAGCGGGGGGCGGGGACTAGGAGAACGAGAGGAAGTGTCATTTTGATTGAAAAATAAAAGAATGTGGAAAAAATAAAAAATAAATGAAACAAATTTTCCAAAAGAAATCAAATAAGGAAGAATGAATTTAAAAAATTAAAAAATGTTTATTAAATTACTGATTTATAAGAATATCCTGACCCTTGGACACCAACTCATAATCTGTTCAATAAAACAAATAATTAAATGAGTCTTTAGAGTGTTCTAATTGATGAGTTCATAGTTAATCAGAATACAATTTTTTTCCTTTTATTACAGTATACGAAGCAGATATCTTATTGATTTACTGTTTAAAAAGAATAACATGCCACAGTGAAGGGAAAATAGAAAAGAAATTATGATCTAATCTAAGATGCAGACCTATATTTGAGTGAGTATGCTGACCTGTGAAATACAGCCAAAGTGTACACAGAAAATTACACCTACTATCTAAATGACGAAGGGATGTCTCTGAGTTTCAGGCATCAAAAGTATCTTAGCTGCAATAATAAAGTAATTTTCACATTGTTTGAACAAATAAAGATAAAATTTTAATTGTGAAAGGAAGTAATGGCTGCACGACTCAAGGGTTTTTACTTTTAGTGAAAATAGGTGTGTAGACAATGGTATTGAATAAAGGAGGACTACTGAAATTAATTACAGAAAAAGTGAAGACTACTATTCAATTTGAATTAACAAATGTTATCTGTTTCAGTGAGATGGCTTTGAAACTAGAGCAAAGAATTAGCTTCTATTCTGCCTTCATCTTTATTAATAGAAATAGCATATATAGGCTAGAAAAATCATATGAACTGATGTAGCTCAGATTCATAAAGACAAATATGGTATCTATTCACTTATTTGTTAAATCCTTGATTAGAAGGATATAATTCATATAACTACATAGGTTACATATAGAAGTAGGTACTAAGGGGTGGGTTAGATCACTCCAGGAATGGTAAATAAGCTAGTTATAGATGGATGGGAAGTGGTGGTGGTGTGTGGAAATGAAACTGGAGAAGCAAACCAAATCGAAGAGGGAAAAGAAGAGAAAGGACAGTTTAAGCTAAGAGCCATCTGAGAGGTGAAAAAGAAACCTAATACAGTAGAAGTTTCCGAATAAGCATGCATATGTGAAGATAAATTAAAATGAAATTATCAAAGAATGGGGAAGACACAGACACAACTGGGCGTATCTTGTCGGCACCAAATGAAGTCTCAAGTTCTCTGAATGAGTTAACGTTCATTGACTGCAATCAGTCCTAAATGGGATGCCTTTATCAGATCAATCCCCTCAGGGTTCAGGGGACTCTGTAAAAAAGGAAACAGATTTTAAGAGCCAGATGTTATGGAGCACACCAGGGAAAGAAGGACTTCTAAACACAGGACGCCCAATGAACCTATGAACTCAACACCGGCTGTAGAAACAATCATAGGGCTGCACACGACTGGTCCAGATGCTGTCCCAGGACTAACAGTGGAAGAAGACACAAGTCCACATCCTTAAATCAGAAGATGTTTCTTTCTAAAAGACAACCAATGACAAATAAAAACTTAGTGTTCTCAAGTAGAATCACATTGGGTATACAACTCTAAGAACTGAAACCAGCTCAGCAAGACAGACAACATTAAAAGAACTCAAAGGGATTTTTGAGAGTTTATTCTCTCATAGAACTTTATTGGGGTCTCTCTATCTATCTCTGTGTGTGTTTCTTTCTCTGTCTCTGTCTCTTTCTCTCTCTGTGTGTATGTATGTGTGTGTGTCTATCTCAGATCCTTTGACTATATGTTATGGCTTTTGTTTTTGTTTTTTTATGGAGTATTTCTCTGTGTGACCATGTGTGTCACTTCATCAATATGTTTCTTGTGCTTTTTCTTAGGGTCTATTTCTTCTGCTTTGTCCTATTCCAGTTTTTATTTTCTTATTTTATTTTATAACTACATTTTGCAAATTTCTACCTGTGTTCTAATGAAATAAAGAAAGGTTGTGAATATTTAAGAATGGCAAAAAAGGGATTATCAAGGAGTAGCTGGGGAGGGTAAATCATAATCTGAATATTTTTATGAAAATTATGCTTTTAATAAAAAATAAAACAGAAATAATACATATAAAAATTCTCCCATAAGTATAAAGTAATAAATTAATTATAATATTTTTAACTCTACAAATATTTACCAAATCTTTGAAGACAAATTTAAGTGATTTTTAGTAGGAATTCAAATGTAAAAATAGCCAGGCGGTGGTGGTGCATGCCTTTAATCCCAGCACTCGGGAGGCAGAGGCAGGTGGATCTCTGTGAGTTCGAGACCAGCCTGGTCTACAAGAGCTAGTTCCAGGACAGGCTCCAAAGCTACAAAGAAACCCTGTCTTGAAAAACCGAAAAAAAAAGTAGTCTTTCTTTTATGGAAGCTAATAAAAAGTATATGCAATTTCATATACTTGCAAAGTACTGCAATACAATCAAGAAAGTCCACAAACACAAAAGAAGAAAAAATATAGTGATATTAGTACAAATGAGATTTCATTATTATAATTAATGATATAGATCATCATCTCCATCATGAGTTGTAAAGCAATGTTATTAGAATATCCCATGAATGCTCAGAAGTAGATAACACCAGAAGTAGAATATCATATTAAATATTGAATGAACTTAAAGCAAGCCCAGCAGTTGGTTTAATCTTTGGTTTCATGGGAAAAACAATTTTTTTCTTTTCAACACTTTTTTTTTACTTTTTATTATTTAAAATATTTTTGTTTTAAATATGTTTTTATCATATTTCCCCCTCGATAATTCCTTAAAGACAATCGTCAACTCCATACCCACCCAAATTTAAGTTCTTACTCAATAAACAAACAAAATACAAAACCAAGAAAACAAATCAACCCCCCCCAGAAAACCACCCAAAATGTAAGAAAATAAAAGTACCTACACAAAAATACTATACATTTCATTATATGTTGTCTAGCTACTCTTAAACATGATTATATGAGGCTTGTTTTGGACTAATTTTTCTCTGCTCCCCTCCCTACCTTTTTCCTCCACTAAAACCCTCTCCCAAGGTCCCCATGCTCCCAATTTACTCGGGAGGTCTTGTCTTTTTCTACTTCCCATGTAGATTAGATTCATATCTCTTAGGGTTTTCATTGTTGTCTAGGTTCTCTAGAATTGTGATTTGTGGGCTGCTTTTCTTTGCTTTATGTTTAAAAACCACTTACAAGTGAGTACATGTGTTAATTGTCTTTCTTTGCCTGGGTTACCTCACTTAAAATGATGTTTTCTAGCTCCATCCACTTGCCTGCAAAATTCAAGGTGTCATTAATTTTTTTCTGCTGTGTAGTATTCCACTGTGTAAATGTACCATATTTTTCTTATCCATTCTTGGGTCAAGAGGCATTTATATTGTTTCCAGATTCTGGCCATGACAAACAATGCTGCTATGAACATAGTTGAGCACATGCCCTTGTGGCACAATTGAACATCCGTTGAATATATACTAAAATTTGTATTACTAGGTCTTAAGGAAGATTGTTTTCTTATTTTCTGAGAAATAACCACACTGACGTCGAAAAGGGCTGTAGTAGCTTGCATTCCCACCAACAATGCAGGACATTGTTCCAGCATAAGTTGTCATCAGCGTTTTTGATCCTGGGCATTCTTACAAGTGTAAGATGGAATCTCAGAGTTGTTTTGATTTGCATGTCTCTGATGAATAAGGATGTTGAACATGTCCTTGCTTGTCTTACAGTCATTTTGGATTCCTATGTTTAGAGTTCTCTGTTTAGGTCTGTACTCCATTTTTTTCCCTTCTTTTTTACATTTACTCCCCTTGTTCCCGGCCCTCCCGCTCCCCCACTACCCCACCACCCTCCCCTTGCTTTCTTAAGATGGGGCAGGATACCCTGCCCTATGGGAAGCCCAAGGCCCTCCCCCCTCCATCTCGGTCTAGGA
>JAQHUG010000017.1:681000-693037 GCA_028555095.1 Dicrostonyx torquatus | reverse complement strand
CCCCCTCCCTTTCGCTTACCCCCTCCCCCAATCCCTACCACCACCCCCATCCCCACCCCTGTAATTCCAGCTTTTGTCTGAGGATCTTGTTTGCTTCGGACATCCAGGAAAATCTATATAAGTTTTTCTTTGGGTTCACCTTGCTATTTGGCATCTGCAGGCGTGTAAGCTATTTTTTCCTTTGATCATCAATTTCTTGTGTTCTTTGTATATGTTGGAGATTAGACCTCTGTCTGATGTGAGGTTAGTCAAATTCATTTCCCATTCTTTAGGCTCCTGTTTTGTCTTTTTGACTATGTTCTTTGCTTTACAGAAGCTTTTCAGTTTCATGAGGTTCCATTTATTAATTGTTTTTCTATTGTCTGTGCTACTGGGGTTATATTTAGGATTTTATCTCCTGTGCCAATGTGTTCAAGTGTACTCAGTTTCTCTTCTATAAAATTCAGTGTGGCTAGATACACACTATTCTAAGAACCTGTACAATTATTTTTATGTGTTAGATCTATGATCCATTGTAGAAAATACAAATTAAAGATTCATTCATTATAAATGAGTGAAAGAAACAAACAGGAAATGTCTCAGGCTATATAAATCAATTTTATATGTAGAATATATATACTGCAAAAGGAATATAACACTACCTGAAAACTATTGGAATTGTGACTTGAATATCAAGAATGTTTTATCTAGCTACAAACCTCTGGTTACTTTCTCCACTTTATTTTTTATTGAAAATGGATCCTTCTCTCATACAATACATACTTACTAGAGTTTTTCCTCCCTCCACTTCACCAAGCCCCTCCTCTGAATCCACTCCCCTCCATTTCCCTTCAGAATGGAATAGGCCTTCAAGGGACAACAGTGATACACAACAAAGCAAGATACAACACGTCAATATACAAGGTAAAAGCCTTCCTGTCAAGACTGGAAACATGCTCAATTGGAGGAGTCCCAGGAGCAGACAAAAGAGACAAAGACAGACAGGCTCCTACTATTAGGAATCCGTCAAAAACACCAACTTAATGGGAATAGCATTGTGGGAGCCCACAGAAGTGGATCCATTCAGACTTTCATGCTCATTCATGACAGGAGGTTTGACATAAAGTGTAGCTACTGCTGTGGAAGCTCCTTCAGCCAATCGCCTTTAAGATACCAGTCCACTTTGGGCATGTTCTCATATACTATTTAAGTAGACAGAAATCAGGTGAGGACCTCTTGGCTGCTGGATTTGGTTGCAGTTCCCAGCACACACAGAGAATTGCAGATCACTGTGAGTTTATTCCCTAATAAATAAACCTTTGTGTACTCCATTCTGGGCTATTTTGGAAGTGTTTTGTATGCCAATAGGCTACTAACAGGATATTTTGACCTAGGGTGTGGTTTCTTGATGTCTTGGATATTAAGAAGGTAATTATTTTGTTCTTGTATCTAGGTAAAGAAGTCCTTTGCTTCTCCCTCCCTTTTGGATTGGGGCATATAAAAGCTATGAAAAATTAATGCTAAGTGAAGTTCAGTATTTACTTGATGCCCTTCCAACTGTTGTCTCTTTTCTACTATTTTTTCAGTCCTCAGTCTTCCCTGCAAGAATGAACAAAATGTGAGGCTGGGTCCTACAGATGGTGCCTCGGAATTGGGCTTGGGTATGGTAGAATAATACGATGGACTCCGCAGATGCATACAACACCGCAGAGAACTAGTGAGCACTGGGATAAATGGTAAGTGTGGAAGTGTGGTGAGTGTATTTGGAGTAAAATTATAAATAAAATTGGAGATATGAGGCAGAGAATTAGTAATCAACTATCTATAAATTTACTTGGGTATATTTCAAGAGCCAGAGAGCTAAACTAGAGCAGCAACAAGTACAGAAAATTTTAGAGTATGTAAATATTTAGAACTTTCCTCTTCCTCCCCTACACTAGTGACACAGCTACTGCTATTTTCGAATTGCTTTGGAACTTAAGGAAGCAACAGTGTAGTCTTGCCGACATTCTCCAGCAGCCCAAGCTGTGGGTGCTGTGGTCTCGGGGTTGCAGTCACTGTTGCTACTGAGAAAGCGAGGGAGCAGGCGAATGGGAGTGTGGAGCATCCTGGCCAGCAATGACTGTAGGCCAAGACCTCAGCAAACCGCCACTCTGCCCAGTCAAGTTGAGGGCAGAGGCATCAAGTAGCTGCTGTTCTGCACAGGAAAGTGTCTGTGTAAATGCTAATACATCACAAGCCAGGCGCCTGTGAAAGGGCTCATGCTGCCAGTCAGCTAAAGGGAGCTTTGCAGCATGAATTAGATGATTTTAGATTTGAAAGATTGTTATATTTGAGACATATGTTGTATCATAAATAATAATACTCAAATATTAGAAATTAAGAAAATTTACTTCCAAACTTTGAATGACTTTCAGAAATTTATTGGCAAATATTCAATGGCTGCAACCCTTTTAACAATTACCTATGGGAGATCTTGAGAAATATTCTTAAGCGAAATAATAATCCCAGTTTCCATAGATACGGTATAGTTACAACTAGACAGGTACTGGCTCAGGAGAAATATCCAATACAAAATCAGCACTTACAATCTATTCATTATGATCAACCTTGGCAAGCATGTATTTTGTTTATAAGTCTTACTTCTATGGCAGTATTATGGGAAAATGATCCTCTTTTATGGCTGCATCTTCCTGTTTTGACAGTTGAGGTATTAAACCCTTATTTTAAAGCAGTAGCTTGTTTGGTACAAGGAGCTGGATAGAGTCTAGATAATATTTTGGTATAGATCTTAATGTGGTGAATGTTTATTATACTAGACAACAGGTTGACTGGTTATTTCAAAATAATGATTTTTGGGCAATTGCATTTACTCAATTTTTAGGCCAATTGATAATCAGTTTCCAGCTAATTGATTGTTGCAATTTGCATTCCTTTATTTTTCTTAAAATTATAATTAAAAATCCCTTAAAGAATGCTATGTTAATTTTTACAGATGGTTTTTCTAACGGAAGAGTAGCATATGTTATTGATGATAAATGATATGTAGTAAAAACAGATCCAGCTTCAGCTCATATAGGGGAGCTACAAACTGTTGCTATGGATTTCCAGATTTTTGCAAATAATGCATTCTATTTACATACTGACAATCATTATACTTTTAGAACTCTTCAATTCATAGAGAATTACACCTCACTGGAACTAGTAATAGTGAAGTTGGAATACTGTTCCAGCAACTTCAAGATGCCATTCATCATAGAGAATTGCCATGCTTTGGGGATCATATTAGGGCACATTCAAATCTTCCTGGTCCATTGGTTTAAGGTAATGTTTTAGCTGGCAAATTTGCTCAGTTAATTACTTTATCTCAAGTTGAGTTTACTCAGCTGTCACATGCCTCACATCACCAAAATAGTAAAAGTTGAGAAAACAGTTTGGTCTTACAAGAGAAATTGCTCAACAGATTGATAAGCAAGTGATATATGTCCATGATATTGACCGTGTCTCATCTTGGAGCAAATCCTCGAAACCAGCTTTCTAATCATGTATAGCAAATGTTGTTTCTCATGTTACAAAATTTGGCAAATTATGATATGTGCATGTGGTGGTCAATATATATCTAGATTTCTTAATAGCCACTGCACAAACTGGAGAAGACGCTAAGCATATGATAGCTTAATAATTAAAGTGCTTTTTGTATTTGGGAATTCCTAAAATTATAATGGATCCAGAAATATTCATAAAACATTTCAGCAATTTTATTCCCTGTGGAACATTGATCATAAAACAGGCATTATTTATAATTCTCAAGGACAGAGAATTGTGAAACATGTCTATGGCTCTTTGAAAATACAACTTCAAAAAATGAATGAGAAGTATTATAATGTATTGAATCATGCCCTTTTTGTTCTAAAGTTCTCGAATGTCAATGACTATGAGCAATCTGCTGAACATAGATTTTGGCATGATGGCACCACAATGATCTTTACTACAGCAAAATGGAAAGACATTTGCAATGGATTATGGAAAGGACTTGATCCTGTTATAATATGGGGTCAATGGCATGCTTGTTTCTTTTCACAGGAGGAGAATGAAGCTTGGTGGTTGTGTACATTTTGTGTAATGTATAGACCAGAAGACTGTCAACCCCAATGGCATTGTGAATGCCTCCCTTCTGGAGGGTTGTAGGGAGATTACTAAACCTGTGTTTCTGATCTCCAATGTCATCATTATGCAATCTGAGAAGGGAAGAAGATCATGGTGATGGTTGGTGATTTTCATCTTCCAGATAGAACCTACTACATTGATATCCAGAGCTCTGTGAGTCCTACTTACTTTGGAGCTGGCCCTAAGATGCTTACTGAATTTTTGGTCATGTATCTACAAAATATCTTGGGATGCAGAAGTTAACTGTGCCAGTATGATATTTAATTCATTGATGAAGTTGAAGACCTGAAGAACTAGGACCTCAGTAATTTCCCCTTCGGGGGAAAGAGACTTGTTGATATAATTGAACACTATTATGGAAGCAATGTGTGACTACATCCCTTCTTCAGTATATAAGGAAGAGTGGCAGAAAGTTTTTTGCTGCCACTCAGGGACTTAAACAGTTTGAAAATACCTTTGTAAGTTGGTAGCAGCAATACAATTGGACTATAGGAGAGCAAAAAGACTCATAACTCACTCATCAGAGAAAAAAAATTTCTTGTTTATTAATTATAATAAAGGTGTAAGATTACAATTTGACCAAATGTGTGTCTATTGTTATTTTTCCTACTAGAATGATATTGTTGACCTGATAATATTTGTAACTTCAGGATACTAAATAGATTTACTGGTGAGAAAATAATTAGAACTTATCTGAGAAAAATCTGACATGATGCTATGAGTTCTTAGATTTGATATGTTTAATAAGACAAATTTGGATTTTGATGCAGCTAAAATTGCTAAAGACTTCCTAGACCAACTTAAAAGTCATCCCATATTGGTCATCCTTTAGTCCTTTATTAGGAGGTATTGTAGCCATAGGACCATGTGTATCACAAAGCATTATCTGTTTACTTATGATTATCTAATTACCTAAAAAAACTCTTGATGAAAAGTTGACTCAAAGGTATATGGTGTCTAACTATATACTCTCCATTAATCCTTTATGAGCAGAAGCTAGTAGTCAATGATGGGTAAAATCTTCTTTTCCTCCAGGCAGTCTAAGACTGAGTATACATTACAGAATGTTATGATGATGATGGGTAAGTCAGGAAAGTTAAAGAAAACACCCTAAGACAGGCACAGTCATCTGTCCTGTGGCAAATAAATGAAAAAGTAGATCCATTCCAAGTTGACTATTGGTCAGAGAGTTCAGACCTATTCTTGCTCATTCAAGTTTTTATGACAGGGACTTTGATCTAAGGTGTGATTACTAACAGGATGTTTTGATTTAGGGGCGGTTACTTGATATTTTGGATATTAGAAAGGTAATAACTTTGTTTGTTCTTTGTAGCATTGTAAGGAAGTCTTTGCCTTCTCCCTGCTTTTTGGATTGGGATATGTAGAGGAATAAAAATATACATATAGTAAATCTCGATATTTACAGGATGCTCTCCTGAATGTATCAGTTGTCTCTTGTCTATTTCTTTTTCACATCTTACTCTTCCTCATAATTACGGATGAATATACTGGGTTGGATTCAAAATAACATATACACAAAGAATGTAGTGCACACCTATGTAAGCCACAGGTTTGTTGCTTCAGTCTCTGTGAGCACATTTAAGCCTTGCTTAGTTGATTAAATGGTTCATGTTTTCTGTCCCCTCTAATTCCAGCTATCTTTCTTTCCCCTATTCCCTGGGATTCCATGAGTTCTGAGTGGTGTGAAAATGTGGAGACTTCCAATTTAGATTCTTTCTCTGTATACTCTGAATATAGGTCTCTACATTTACTGCATCTGCTGACAAAGAAAGCCTTTAAAATGACAATGGAGAAGGCACCAGCCTATAAGTGTAGCGTAGTGCTGTTATGAATCATTTCATTAACGTATTCTTGCCAGTTGTGAGTGGTTCTACTCCTGGTCTTTGAACTAAGCTGTCTCTGTTTCTTGGCATGGGCTTCACGTTAAAACAGACATTGGTTGGCCCTGCTAGAAGTTTTGTGCTACCATTGCCCTAGCATATCTTTCTAGCATGACAGATTATAGGTCAAAGATTTTGTGATACGGTTGGTATACAAATTTCTCTTTCAGTAGTCTTCAGAGTACCTTCCTATGTCAATTAGACTACAATATAGGGGAGAAGGCTCCATGCAGGCACCACCATGACCACTCTCCATGCAATATGCTATAGAATCCTTTATGACAGGAAGAAAATCATAGCTGAAGGTTTATGCCTATGCAAGGCACTTTGGAGACTGAAGCCAGATGATTGTAAATTCAAGAGCTGGTATGGGCTGCAGTGCTGTGGGATCTCCTTCAGTCAATAGCCTTAAATATACTGGTCCACTTTGGGCATAGTCTCATGTGCTATATATGCAGACAAAAAACACATGTGGACCTCTTGGCTATTCGATTTGGTTCAGGTTCCCATTGCATGCTGAGGAATGAGGATCAATACTATTTATGTGATTCTATCCCCAGATAAATAAAACTTTGTTATACTTCACTCTGGGCTATTGAGGAACTCTTTTGTTGAGTTCCTCAATTTGGCACTCAACATGGGCTACATCCATGCCACTGCTAGGGCCTTCCCCACATGCAGCAAACTACCTCACTGCAGATGATGAACTATTCCTCAGAACAGCTGCACAAGGTTTGGCTTAACTGGCCCACCATGGAGAATCGGCAATTTTCTACCAGCCTATGCCCTCATTGCTTTGTCCCTGCCTACTGCCACCCTGAGCTCGTACCCACATGGCCTGGTCTTGCCTGCTACTGATGCCCACTGCTTTCTGTCACAACTTCTATGCAGCTTCTCTGGCTTATATCAGGCCTGCTCTGATAAGGCCAAGCTCTGACTCTGAGACATGGGTTCTAATCCTACACCTAGAAAACAGGCTTATTTTTACAGTTCAGATTCACAACTGCCTGGCTCAAGCTTCAGCTAGTAGCCTTGCAGCTCAGAACTGCCTACAAGCTCTGGGTTCCTTGATATTTTGTTCATCTCAAACATCCGTATATGGATTTGCTGCCTTTAATAATTAATTAAACTTATTAGCATTTATTTCATTTTATTTTATTTTTATTGCTTTATAAATAATACCATTCAATATTTCCCCCTCTCCCCTCCTCCCATTTCCATCTCATTCCCCCAGTCACCCTCCCTCCTCCCCCTCCAGTCCTAAGAGAGTACAGGGTACCCTGCACTGTGGGAAGTACAAGACCCTCACCCCTCCATCCAGGCCTATGAAGGTGTGCAACCAAATAGACTAGGATCCCGAAAAGGCAGTGCATGCAGTAGAATCAAATCCCAGTGCCATTATCATTGGCTTCTCAGTCAGCCCCCATTGTCAGTCACATTCAGAGAGTCTGGTTTGATCACATGTTCATTCAGTCCCAGTCCAGTACTTTCAATAGATCAATCACACTGTCTCAATGGGTGGACCAACCCCTCAAAGTCCTGACTTCCTTGCTCATCTTCTCCCTCCTTATGCTCTTCAACTGGACCTTGGGAGCTCAGTCCAGTGCTCTGATGTGGATCTCTGTCTCTATCACCATCCCTCAATGGATGAAGGTTCTATGGTGATGTTCAAGATCTTCATCAGTGTGGCTATGTAACAAGGCCAGTTTAGGCACTTTCTCCTCTACTGCCCAAGGACCTGGCTGGAGACATCCCCATGGACACCTGGGAAACCCTCTAGAGCCAAGTCTCCTGCCAACCCTAAAATGGCTCCCTTAATTAAGATATCTTCTTCCCTGCTCCCATATCTGCCCTTCCTCCATCTCAACCATCCCACTCCCCCAAGCTCTCCCCAATCCTCCCCTTCTCCTTTCTTTCTCCCTCCTCCCCTTACCCCACCCACTCCAAACCCCATGCTCCTAACTTTTGCCCAGCAATCGTGTCTGCTTCCAATTTCCAGGAGGACCTATATATACTTTTCTTTGGGTTCACATTATTATTTAGCTTCTCTAGGAATTGTGAAATATAGGCTCAACATCCTTTATTTAAGGCTAGAGTCCACTAATGAGTGAGTACATTCCATATACATCATTGTGGGTCTGGGTTTTCTCACTCAGGATAGTGTTTTCTATTTCCAACCATTTACATGCAAAATTCAAGATGTCGTTATTTTTTACCACTGAGTAGTACTCTAATGTATATATGTGTCACACTTTCTTTATCCATTCTTCCATTGAGGGGCATCTAGGTTGTTTTCCAGCTTTAAGTCTTTGAAAGAAATTGAAGAGGATACCAGAATATGGAAGTATCTCCCATGTTCCTGGATTGGTAGGATCAACAGAGTAAAAATGACAATTCTTTCAAAGGCAATCTATAGATTCCATGCAATCCCCATCAAAATCCCAACACAATTCTTCATAGACCTTGAGAGAGCAATAATCAACTTTATATGGAAAAGCAAAAAACCTAGGATAGCAAAAACAATCCTATGCAATAAAGGTACTTCCGGAGGCATTATCATCCCTGACTTCAAACTCTATTACAGAGCTACAGTAATGAAAGCAGCTTGGTATTGGCATAAAAACAGAGATGTTAACCAATGGAATCGAATCGAAGACCCATAAAAAATCCACAAGCCTATGAACACCTGATATTTGACAAAGGAGCTAAAATTATACAATGGAAAAAAGAAAGCATATTTAACAAATGGTGCTGGCATAAATAGAAAATCAACCTGTAGAAGAATGAAAATAGATCCATATCTATCACCATGCACAAAACTCAAGACCAAATGGAATAATGACCTCAATATAAATCTGAACACACTAAACATGATAAAAGAGAAAGTGGAAGTAGTCTGCAACACATGGGCACAGGAAACCACTTCCAACGTATAATCCCAGTAGCACAGACAATAAGAGCAACAATGAATAAATGGGACCTCCTGAAACTGAGAATTTCTGTAAAGCAAAGAATACTGTCATGAATACAAAAAGGCAACCTACCGAATCGGAGAAGATCTTCACCAACCCCACATCAAAGACCTTATCTTCAAAATATATAAAGAACTCAAGAAACTAGACATTAAAATTCTAAATAACCCTATTAAAAAATGAGGTACTGAACTGAACAGAGAATTCTCAACAGAAGTTCAAATGGCCAAAAGATATTTAAGGACATGTTCAACTTCCTTAGTGATCAGGGAAATGCAAATCAAAACATCTTTGAGATACCATCTTACACCTGTCAGAATGGCTAAAATCAAAAACACCAATGATACCCTTGCTGGAAAGGATGTGGAGTAAGGGGAACACTCCTCCATTGCTGGTGGGAATGCAAACTTGTGCAAGAACTTTGGGAATCAGTGTGGTGGTTTCTCAGGAAATTGGGAGTCAACCTACCTCAGGATCCAGCAATACCACTCTTGGGAATATACCCGAGAGATGCCCAATCATATTACAGAATCATTTGTTCAACTATGTTCATAGAAGTACTTATTAGTATTTCTAAGCCTCAGGTAATTCAAGTACTGATCTAGGACCTGTTTTACTGCCTTAGCTGGGACACCTGCTGGCCAGTCAAGACTATTACACTTGCAACACTTTTATAAAATTTATAATGGAAGTAAGCTAATTTGATTAATAAATAAATATATAAATTTGAAAATTGTAAACCAACCCCATGATAGTTGCAGACAATATCACCTTCCAGGAATTTAACAACATTTTTGTTTCTAGTCTGACTGGAATTCTATAAGAGCTACCTTTTGCATATATTTTTGTGATCATGGTGGCTATTAGCTTTGTTCTTTATATTACATCCTTCAAGAAATTGTCTGATAACAAAGTCAAGAATGAGAAACTGTTAGGAAGGATACAGTCTTTAGCTAAAATTATTCATATTATTGACAATGATAACCTTAATTTGACAGGCAAAACTCAATCTATGTCAATGTGTTATGAAACCTTACAAAAGAGTACTGAGAAATTTTCTGAAAGATTTTATATTGTTTAAATTGACAATCAAAATCTGTTAAAAGTTATGATAATCTAAGAGATAGAACATCTCTCCAAGAAGGTTATCTATATACCATCCAAATAATATAAGGATGAGAACATATCATTAATGGAAAAATTTAAAACCTTGTAATCACATTTATAGAATGAGAACCAGAAATCAATTGATTGAAGAAACCTCATTAGAAATAATCAAAAGTCAAGAGATTCAAGTTTTACAAAATAAAGTAGTAAAAAGATTAGAATTGATTTAGAAACTTGTCAGAAGTGATAAGCAAGGAGAGGAGATACAGTGGTAAATGATTTACCACTGCCAGTACCTCTCAGAGTCAGAGATGACTTATAAAGAGTTTTAGCTACTTATCCTGATGTAACCTCTGAAAAGCCACCAAATACTCAATATCCAAATGGATGCAAAGAATATGAATGAAAACCTATAGGAATGAAAGATCTAAAAGAAATTAAGGAAGAAGTAGCATCTTATGCCACCTGGATAACTGCATCAACAGAAAGCCTAAGAAAGTTTGGGAAAGAATAAAGCATGTTTTCTCGTAGCAGCAATCTCTCAGATCTACTCTGCTTGCTAGAGTCAAGCAAGCACTCTCATTTAAGAGAGGCTTCCTCACTCAGCTTTAGCTGCAAAACCTTGCACCTCTTCTAAGAGGTCCTACCAGGACAAACTCTAAATCTTTCAGGCAGGTGGTCTGACTACAGAGCATTTGAATGTGGTGTGAGCAGAATATTGCAGCTTGCTTGCTGGCAGGGACCTTGACACATCATAGAGTTGTTGTGATAAACATGACTACAGCCAGTACCTCCATCATGAGGCTGGAATTGCAGATAAAGAATGTGCTGGATCTAGCTGTCAAAGCCACGGTGGCTTTAATCTTCTCCATATTCCTTAGCAAATTAAAGACCCACATGATCAGACAAAGAGATATATACAATAAAGAAAGATTCAAAGATGAAAAAAACCTCTAAATGGTTTACTATGTGTTAAAAATATATGAAGGCTAAAGGTTAAAGTCCTTAAAAAAAGAGAGAGAGAGTAATTAGGTGTGGTAGACACCTTTAATACCAATGCCTGGTAGGCAGGGAGAGATCAAGGTGCGGTAGCACACACCTTTAATCCCAAAGCTCGGGAGGCAGAGGCAGACAGACCTCTGTGAATTCAAAGTGTGGTGGAGGACACCTTTAATCCCAGCATTTAGGAGGCAGAGGCAAGTGGATCTCTGTGAGTTCAAGAACAGCCAGGTTTACAGAGGCAGTTTCAGGACAAAGATACACAGATAACCTGCCTCAAAAAGCCAAAAGTTAAAAGTAAAAGGTTAAAATAAAGAAGTAAAGGTTAAAATAAAGCTGCATAAAGATGGAAAACACACAGAGAATCTGGATACTGTATGTTATTATGATCTCTTTGAATTGTTTGAATGCTGAAGAAGGAACAACAGCTGCTAAAAGACTTGTATTTATAAAAGCTGCTGAATTAATCCAATAAAGGTATTTTAAAAATACCTCAACTTCAAAATTGAAGTCAAAAGATATGTTACTTTGGAGAAGAGATTTTGCTTTTGTTTCCACAGGAAATGAGAGGCTGGGGATTCATTCTGAGTTAAGAAAATTCAGGATTAATCAAGGATGACCACCTGAGAAGTCACCTGTAGGAACAGATGGCCCAGAAGTCTGAGTTCTTCATCCAGAACAGATTCAAGATGCTGCCTGAGACAATCAAGCCTCACAGGATATTTCAGTCAAGACTTGATCCTAATTCACATTTTCTTTTTTTTCTTTTTTTTATTGTTAAAAGAAAAATTTACATTTACTCCCCTTGTTCCTTGCCCTCCTGCTCCCCCACTACCCCACCACCCTCCCCCTGCTTCCTTAAGATGGGGCAGGATACCCTGCCCTATGGGAAGCCCAAGGCCCTCCCCCCTC
>JAQHUG010000017.1:631033-670532 GCA_028555095.1 Dicrostonyx torquatus | reverse complement strand
GTGGGGGTGGCTAGATCAGAGGCCCTCTCCAAGGGCTTACCTCAGTCAAAAGGGCCGACTTCTCCTCCGGTGGGGGTGGCTAGATCAGAAGCCCTCTCCAAGGGCCTGCCACACTCTGTGGGGCCCTTCTCCTCCATTGGGGGTGGCTAGATCGGATGCCTTCTCCAAGGGCTTACCTCAGTCAAAAGGGCCGACTTCTCCTCTGGTCAGCAAAATATTCTTAGATTAATATTTTGAATTCACGATACCTTCATTAGCAGTCCCCAGAATCAAGTGTCTCTCTGCAGTCAAAAAATTCAAAGAAAATACAATAGTATACATAATCTAAACTCTCTGAATATATTCCATCTTTATGTGGCCTATTGTCTTTAACTTTTTAAATCTATGACTCTCTTTACTCTGTTCTTTAAAGACTTTGCTTTATTTATTCTAAAAAATTTTAATCTTTCCCTACTCTCTATAATTTTTTTCTTCTCTCTCCAAATCCTACATACATTTATCCAACAATGTGACCCATTTAGAAGTCTATATGTCTGAATCTTTGTTTATTGTGTATCTGTAAGCCTTTTCTGACCAGGATGGCTTCTTAAAAATGCTAAACACTTCTTTCAAACATAAGATATGTCACTAATAGGAGTAATACAGCATTTCCTGCTTGCCCTGCCCAGTCCAGAATGGCAGAGCTGCTTGCCACCTCTGAGAGCCATGTACATTGCCACACTTCCAGGTACACAGCTGGACCAAATTGCTATCAAACAAGCCACAGTACACTTCTCACAAACTCCATCCACATATTCAGTCTCTGAAAAGAGCCAGAGGTTGCTCTGGCAGCAGAGCCCAGAATGCCTGCATTTCAAATGGTTCAGCTTTTTCCTGCTGCCACTGAGTCAGGAAAACTTCTCTTATAGAAGCTGTAGTATGCCACTAGAAAACTGCAAGAAGCTGTGTTAAACTCCGTATTTTTGTGTCTGGAATTCTTTATCAAGCCCTCTCAGATTTTAAGTGGATTTTAGTCAACCACATTGGCATGAATTTGTTGGGACATGGGTCACTTGTTGCTCCCCTGCTGCTCAGAACTCCAAAGTAAACACACAGATGCCACATTATTTTAAATCACCATTTGGTCCATTAACTCTAGCTTCTCATTTGCTAACTCTTCCATCTTAATTTAACCCATGTTCATTAATCTGTGTATTGCCATATGGCAGTGGCTTACCTGATAAATTCCAGTGTCTGTCTCCAGTGGGGCTACATGGCTTCTCTCTTACTCTGCCCTTCCTCCTCCCAGCACTCAATTTCATTTTCCCTACCTACCTAAGTTATGCCCTATCACAGGCTCAGTTTTCTTTATTCATTAATGGTAATAACAGCATACAGAGGGTAATTCCATATCACATGTACACCCTGTACTATGTAAATATTTTATTTCATAAACAATCAAAGCCACCAGGTTTATAAAAATTATATACACATTTTAATGGCACAAATTTAAAGTATTAGCATGACTAGTTATTTTCAAGTACACAATTGACTAAAAATATTGGGCAATCTTTGTTACATTTTAAGCCATGAAAATCAAGAAAGTGGTAGGGATCAAGAGAAGTAGAAACCAAAAGCTTGGCTCCTGCTGGGCTGCGCTAGAAGAGAAAATGTTTTTGTGACATATGTAATCGTGGGTCAAAATGGATTTTAAAAATATTGTGAACATCACTGTGTTCTCTGTGGTGTCCTTTTGCCAAGTGAGGGCAATGAAATCATTCACCTACTCAACGGGACAGATGCTTGTCTTTTCTGGATTGCACTTGACATCAAAGATGGCAATACTGCTAAAATAAGAGATCACACTGAAAATGACTTTTGTGACATTTAGAGCATCGTCTATTTTGTGGATACTTTAAACATTATTTTTGTTCTCAAGTTACCTCAGACTTTCATGTTAATGAGGAGTCAGAGAAGGATAATTTTCAAGATAACGTGGCATCAGTAATGAATGATATGAATATGACCAAGAAGGCACCCAATAAATTAACAGAAGAAAAATATTCATATGTTGTATATTCTGAGTTGCAAAAAACAAATAATGACAGAGAATGTCACATGTATTTTTAAGTGATCATTTTCAATAAATACATCTGAATAATAGTTTAGGTGCATTTAGATCATTGTATTCATGTAAAAACTCAAAAACTAAAAATGTTAATTTTCCATAGTCAGCATATAATTAAATATTTCAAGCTTCAAATGGGGAAATGGTCAACAATAAGAACACAATATATTCTTCACTTATGGAAATAAATGTGATTTTTCGGGTGTGAGTTAAATTTTATAAACATAGCTATAGATAATACAGCATTGTTATGCAAAAAAGCAAGTTTTTCAGGAAAAACATCATGACTTGTCCAATATTGCAATATGAATGTGGTACTATTACAAAACAATCTAAATAATTTGTTATATATATCCCAGCTCTTTCCAACTAAAAATGAACTAGCAAAACATATCATGCTCATTTCAAATGTTTCCTATCTAATTATAATTGTTACTTCCATAAATTTCAGTATGATTTCTAGAAATAAATTATAAATATTTGATAATTCATTTTTATCATATAAATCAGTTTCTCAAGGATTTGAGTCATATCTTGATATAATATTAATTTTTTCTTTTTTATAAAATTTGTAAAAATGTAATAAGGATGTTATTCATCTTGATGAAGCTTCAGAAAACAACATTAAGAAGATTCAGATCTTTCCCAAACACTCTGAAATTTAAAAGTCAACTGAATCATATCACTGAGGGCAAAGGTGATTCCCTTAAAAGTACATGCAGCACTGAAAAGCTGTCAAAACCCATAAATAAACCATTTCTATACTAAATTTAAATTGTACCCAAATGATTTGTTTCTACAAGAAAGAAAACCATATAGGAGTCTTATTGAGTACACACAGAGAGTTGCTACTAATTTTGTTGAAAGAAAAGAAAACAAACAAATTCCTTACCATGTAGAAGTAAATCAAAGTGGGAAAGAATTGATTGGATTCTCATAAATATGAAATTTTTCAATGGAATCCTCAGAATAGACTATGCATCTACATTAGATCAGGGCAAATATTATCTTAACAAAGCAAGAGAGCTTTACAATTAAATTTGCATTTCATTATTTGAGGGAAGAAAAATCAGTAATTGGATATTTGTAAAATGTTTTTCTTATGTGTACACATAGACCATTTTTTTTTCCAGAAAGTTCAAAAGTATATTTAGATCAATGTCCTATATGTTCCTATACTGACTGATTCTTAATTTGCATCTCTCTGTGTTTCATGTAATTTACAACTATCTGACTTTGCAAAGCTCAACACTACTTGCAAAAACTTCTAAAGTAGTTTCTGAAAAACTTTAATTTCTGTTTCAAGGTTATCTCTTTAATTTGTTTATTAAAACCACCTAAAATACAAGAAAACAATAACAGTAACCTATTGTCTTTCCTTATTTAAACAGACTCTTACAAGACAGATTGGTTTTTTGTTGTAGTTGTTTATTTTGTTTTTTTTTTTTTCAGGAAGATATGAGATGTTTGTAAATTTCCTTGGCCAAGACTTTTGCATATTAATTTCAACTTTCTCTCTCTCTCTCTCTCTCTCTCTCTCTCTCTCTCTCTATCTCTCTCTCTCTCTCTCTTTTCTTTCTTACAAATAAGGGAATAATGGCTTGATTATGAATTGAAGAAACTATATCCAATAGGTTTTTTCTGACTTCATTTTGTATCTAGCCTTTAAAATATTTCTAAAGTATTTCTAGCTCCTAACTATTCTGTCTCACCTATGGTTTATCATACAAGAAACATAGCTTCAGCAATAGCCTATTGTAAACTTATAAACTTGAGTCAAAGTGTGGCTGTTTGATGAATATTCATCTCAATGATGACTGCTACAACAAAATGCATTAATATGGACAATTTATAAAGAAACATTTTGTCTTTTAACTGGGACTTTCAAGGTAAAGAAGCTAGAAGACTCAGCCTCTGAAAATATCATTTTCTTCTGTGATGGTTGATGTGGGATTTCACCGCCCCCCCAACCCCCGCTGTATGCTGTGAATACCATTGGTTAATAAAGAAAATATCTTAGGCCTGTGACAGGGTAAAGTAAAGCTAGTCAGGGCAAACTAAACTGAATGCTGGAAGAAAGAAGGTGGGGTTAGAAAAAAAGTCATGGAGTCACTGACAGAGACAGACATTCTAAAACTTTGCCAGTAAGCCACTGCCACATGGTGATACACAGACTAATGGAGATGAGTTAAATCAATACATAAAAGCCAGTCAATAAAAAGCTAGAGGTAATGGGCCAAGCAATGATTCAAGTTTCTGTGTGATTATTTTGGGAGTCTGGGCAGCTGGAAAATAAACAAGTGGCCTTCTTACAACAAATTAGTATACCAACATGGGACTGACTAAATTTATGTAAAGTCTGAAACAAAGTTTGTTCACATTTTTTTCTTTTAGATGGGCTCTGCTTGCTGGCAGCAGGCTGCAGCTTCTTTAAGAGAGGTTTTCATGATTCAGAGGTAGCACAAAAAAGCCACACTGTTTTGAAACCACAATTTTCTGGGCTGTGCTTCCAGTGCAAACTCTGATGAGGTTTGGCTATGGAGCATTTAGATGGGTTTGTGAACACAGTGCTACAACTTCCTCAATGGCAACATAGATGCTCTGTGTACCTGAAAATGGGGCTATGGGCATGGCTTGCACTAAACAAACCTCTGCCCCAAAATGTTGGAATGGGTGGAGTCAAAAGACAAAGCACACTTAATTGTTAGTTGTTGCTTAATATTTTAAGAAGTGTTCCTGGACAGTAAAGAATTACAAATACACAATAGGACAGATTTAGTCATAAAAGACCTCTAAATGGGTCACAGTGTGTTTTAAAAAGATGTGTGTAGGCTTGGAGAAAGAGAAAAAAAGAGTATAGAGTTATAAAAAGAAGTAAATTATTTTTCTTAAAAAGCAAAGTCTTTAAAGAGATAGAGTACAGGCAGTCATAGATCAAAAGGGTTAAAGAAAAATAAGCAATGTAAAGATGGAAAATTAGTCTGGATTATATATACCATTGTGTTTTCTCTGAGTTTTTTGATTGTGAATGAGTTAAGTACAGAGAGACATTTCATTGTACATTGTTAAAGCATATATATTCTTTTTTCTTCCTTATTTCTTTTTTCCTTTTATTTTTTTTCATTCAAATTTACACTTTCTCCCCTTATCCCAGTCCCCTCCCCCACTCTCCCACTTAACCCCCCCCACCGCCCTCACACTATCCCTCCTCCTTCCTTAAGAGGGGGCAGGGTAGCCTGCCCTGTGAAAAGTCCAAGGCCCTCCCCGCTCCATCCTGGCCCGAGAAGGTATTTATCCAAATAGATTGGGTTCCCAAAAAGCCTAATCATGCAGAGAAGATAGATCACAGTGTCATTATTGATGGCTACTCAGTCTACCCTCATTGGAAGCCACATTCAGAGAATCCGATTTGGTCATATGCTCCATCAGTCTCAGTCCAGCAGGAATGAGTGAGCTCTCATAAGATCAGGCACACTGTCTCCGTGGGTAGACCAGCCCCTCGCAATCCTTGCTCATCTTCTCCCACCTTCGCTCTTCTAATGCACCTTGGAAGGTCAATCTTTCACTCTGATGTGAATGTGAGTCTCCGCCTCTATCTCCATCCGTTGGACGAGATTTCTATGGTGATCAAGATATTCATCAATATGACTATGGGACAAGGCTAGTTCTGCCACAGGGATGTCCCCAGCTAGGTATTTGGGCAGCAGAGGAGAAAGCATATATATTCTAAAGGTATCTTGATTTCAAAATTTAGGTCTAAGGATTTGTTGCTTTGGAAAAGAGGTTCTTTTGTTTCTACAGAGGATGAGAACTTGCGGCATCCTTCCAGACTAATGTGTTTGGTGAACCAAGATCACTGAAAGGTCACCTTGAACAGCTTTCAAAAAATTATTTCACACAATAAACAACAGGAAGCAGTTTAGAGAGAACTATAAACAAATCCCCAAATATTGTTCATAAATGTTTCTTTATATTTAAAGGAGGATATGCTATAGAGATTTGCATAGGTATGGATCTTGTTCTATGGATTCAAAATTAAGGTCAATTTTGCTATATGTATATTTCTGCTCTATTGAAGTATTGGGTTCATACAGCTCATTTAAAAATATAATGTATAATCACAAAATATAGTTTAATAGAGAGTCATGTATAAGATTGAAGCTTGTAATCATGTTAGGTTTCCTAGACATATAATTCAGTTATATAAATATTCTTCAAATCTTTCAGAGACCTTCAGAATATGGCATTTAAATGTTTTAATAACTTAGGACTTTTTGTGACCATGAGACACATCTTCTCCTGGAAGCATCAATTACTTCAAGAGGATGATGGGCATCGAAGGGGCTGCTTATGGAGCTGGTTAGCCATTTGGGCAAGAAACTGACCCTGCCTGTACCACTTGATTATATGGACATGAAGGACCCACAAAGAAATGACTGCTGTACTTGCCAAGAGGTAAGACAGTCCTTCAGGGTTCCTGTTTCATGAGTCTGTCAAATATTCTGAAGGATTCAGAAGAAAGTAACTGATATTATGGGCCTGTGGGCTGAAGATGGATGTCCCAATGTCACAGAAGAACTTTGGGTGACTGTTTAGGCAGCAGAATGTCTCTGTCACTTCTAGAGTTTTAGAAGTTGCTTACAATGTTTGTATAGGTAATGATATTTCATCCTGGAGTCTTTGATGGAGTTGAAGAATTTATAGTTATAGTTTTCATTAGATATGATAAAAGATAAAGTAGATATAAATATTAAAACTGTAATTCTTGCTTGATACCTGTTTTGTTGTATGTAATTATTCTATGTTAAAGTTAAAACTTGCCTTTTTATTTAAACCAAAAAAGGGATGTGATGTGAGATTCCCCTCTGTATGCTGTGAATACTATTGGTTAATAAAGAAATTGTCTTAGACCTGTGATAAGGTTGTGCAATGCTAGGTGGGGAAAACTAAAGTAAATACTGGGAGAAAAAGACAGAGTTAGAGAAAAGCCATGGAGCCAGAGACTGACAATCCAAAACTTTGCTGGTAAGCCACTGTAAAGTGGTGATACACAGATTATTTGAGATGGGTTAAATTAATATGTAAGAGTTAGTCAATAAGAAGCTAGAGCTAATGGGACAAGCAGTGATTTGATTAATACAGCTTCTGTGTCATTATTTTGGGAGTTTGGGCAGCTAGGAAACAAACAAGGGGCCTCCCCTCAACAGATAGTTTCTGTGTGTTCTCATGTGGAAACAAACTACCCCTGTATTCTCTGTGGATCTCAAAACTGGCTGAACTGATGAACTCAGTACAGGAAGAGATAGTATCTTCAAAACTAAAATAGAGTGTGATAGAGGAAGAATCAGGGTAGACGTCTAGCCTTCATGCACAAAAGTACTCATTTGCATGTACACATGCACATATAGATGCTTCACACACACCTGCATATGCACACATGAAAAAAGAGGCTTGTATAAAATCTCTTTTGTTGTGTGATATTTTGTTTGTGTTCTGACAAATAAAGCTTGCTTGAAGATTAGAGGAAGATGCTAGCCACTAAGTAACGATAGGAACTAGGCAGTGGTGGTAGATATTCGAATCACAAATGTGATGGCCCAGTACTCAGGAGGTAGTCAGAAAGTGAGAAGGTGGGGTATAGATAGGAACTTACTACTTTTGAACAATAGAAAGAGACAGGAAATGACTGGAAACTACTCCCTGTTCTCTGATTTTCCAGGTTTTACTCCAATATCTGACTCCTGGGTTTTAATTGATTAAGATTAATTACATTAATTCATTATTCTTTGAATTTTTAAATGAATTTTTCAAACAAAATATATTCATCAGTAATTTTATTTACTTTTAGTTTAAGGGGTAGTAATAAAATAATAAATAATAAATAAATAATAATAAAACTGAAAAATTTGATTTTTACCATGTCCCCAGGCTCAGGATAAACACAGGTGTCACACCAAACAATGTCTTTTAATTTAAATAAAATATTATGAATGTTTTCTCTTTGCCCATTGATATTATAGCAAATTAATTCTTCTATAACTTATGAAATAAAACTGTATTTTGTAGTAATGTTAAATTATTATGCATGCATAATTTCCCAAAATTCTGTACTAAGCTCAGAGACCAATAATAATCTATAAATAGTGTGGGTTTGAGGCACTGTTAGAGAGTGTTGCATGATCCAAGCAGGAATCATGCTCATCATTCATTAGGACTATGATACACTATGTTCAAAATGTCTTGCAGATATAAGTGAAAAACATTTGTACATTGAATGTGTAAGTTAAACAATCAAGGCCCACGCAACTCACTGAAGAACCATAATTTTTCAGGAGAAAGCAAATTTCAACAGAATCATGAACCAGAATTTTTTTATATTTACTTTCTTGCTCTACATTTTAGACGTCTCAACATCGTTTGAAATAAAATGTAAGCAACAAAACAAACATACTGTGTAGATCTAGTCAGTCAATGCAGACTGTAGCATCAGAAGGATTTGGGTTAGGTGAAATCTGGTCTAGTTCCTATACCAGACACTCTAGAGGTCTGATAGGCTAATTGCATTTCGTTTAGAATGGTCATGCTGCTATTTACATTGAGTATTAATCCTGTAGAACTACAGCAATAGAATTTGACAGACTGGGTACATTATTCTCTTGAGCTGTCTTTGCCTCTAGAGGCTAGGTATTCCAGGTCAACTTGACGATAAGTTATTTCCTCCAGAGACTTCCTCTTTTGACCAGAATTTGCATTCAGAAATAATGCTTTCGTTATTTCTTCATGAGGCTCTTGTTCTATGTGCACATACCTATATCTTCTTAGAAGCTCACCAATCTCATTGGGTTTCTACCCTAATGCGATGACCTCATTCATTTAAAGCTTAATTTTCCCTTCAATGTACTACCTCCAAACATAGTCACATTAATAACTACTTGCTCTATATATGCACCTTGCAGGGACAAGATGCATAGCGGCCATTGGCAGCGAAAAAAATATTCTTTAAACATGTCTCGCAGCATTCAGCATATATAGAACTGTAAAGATATTATTAGCATTACTACTGAAGCTTATACTTATGATGCATGTTGGTGGTTTATTAATTGCCAAGTAATGTGGCATGTTCTTGCAAGTCTCTTAAGACTCAAATATAGTTAAAAGAATGCTTTAAAAAATTAGAGTTCAGTTGATCTTAAAAAATATAATCATGACTATAAGATTATATACGAATTGTCTTATGTTAGATGTGTCCATTATTATAATAACAGTAAAGGTTTATGTTAGCATCATTTAGATAAAATGATGTCCTTTGTCATCTAACTTCACAATTATTAACCCTGACATTGTAACCTTACTTCCCTTATTAGAAAGCATCCACTAGGGATTTAATTCTACTGAGTATTTTTTCCAGAAACCATAATTATGACTAATCAACAATCATATTTTAATAAGTATATTCATAATGATTTTTGATGCAGCATGAATAATTACATACCATCTGTATTAGTTGACTCATCACAAACCCCAGGTACTGAGTTGAAAACTAAAGGTGCTAATCTATTCATCACATAAAGCTGGGACAAGAAATACAGAAGAAGGTCTGGAAGTTAAGATACATTTACATCATCTTGTCTTTCCAGGTTGCAGTTTTTCTGTAAGATTCTTCATCAACTACCAATATGGAAAGTGGTAATCCAGGTTACTTATGGATCCAGTTTGTGCACCTTAGATTTCAATTGATTTTTAATCACAAGTGGAAGGAAAAAGTAATATTTGCTGTGTCTTTTTCACTAGAATAAATACATTTAAAATAAATAAGTAAATAAATACATTTGCTTTGCAGAATTCTGTACCATTCAGTAGAATGTCCTAGTTCCTCATTTTAAATAAAAAGAAGTAAAATAATTTTAAAGGACAAGAAGTTAAGAGCACATGTCCGAGAATAGTTATGACTAGAGGAAAAAGTAGCAGTGTGCACAGGAGCTTCTACCCAGGACGATGAAACTTCCTCCCTATTGTAAATAACTTGTCATCACAATTTAATCAAACGCCATGTTTTAAAGATTTGCTTTTTTCCCCACATTTGAAAACCGGAGAGATGGTTCTTTCATATGAATAAGAATAGGCCTCAACTATAATGATCCTAGCCCTATTATATCCCAGAGTGAAACCTGTTTATAGACATAACGTAACTTGGAGTTGGAACCACGAATAGAAAGTATAAAATGACTACAGAGAAGAGAGGCACATAATTTGTTGGGAAATAAACAAAATGGAAAAGGATGTTCATTGGGGCTGGTAGGTAATGAAAAGAAACCCCTTTTGAAGTGCATCTTCTACAGATTGTGTGCTTTCGTTTTCCATTTTGCCTCCTATCTATACTCTTTCTTCCTCCTAAAAATCCTATTCCATTAGCTCAGTTTTGCTTGACATGTTTCTCAGGTGTTTCATCTTCTCAGGCTCAGATGACATGTGCCTCTTTCTGGGAACAACCTTTTGTTACTTAGGTTCAGGTTAGCAACATCATGAAAATAGAAGAGGAAGCCCAAGCAGAAAAATCAGACCCTCCAGATAAGCAAACGCTGGGTCCCCTCAGACACTGAAAGAAAATCACTAAAAAGCAGCAAAGACCCAAGGTTGGTGCATCTGCAGAGAAGGATAGGATGAAGACAAACGAGATCATGAAGAGCTCCCAGGAGACAGAGTTGCTGAACACAGATGATGAAGCCAATAAGTCTATATCTAGGGGCAAAGTCAGTGAGATAAGAACGTTCTAAAGTCTGGAGCACAGAGTGAGAAACCAGCTTCATGCAGCAGAGGAGAAAACAAGTGAGACAGGTGCAGAAATCTTGATGAAGACTCAGAAAGACACAGGAGACTTTGGAGATTCAGATGCCAGATGTTTGAGATCCAGAAAAACTGGAGTCACTTTGAACAGTGAACATAAGAATAGCTCGGGTTGCCAACACAGACACACAAGTTCCAAGCGGGGGATGAAGACATTGTAAACACCACGAAATTAAGGACATTTAGGAAGGAAAAATAAATTTAGCTTGATGGTAAATTCCAGTGTGGCTTTTACCCCTAGAGTAAAGGCGAACTGTAATACAATACTGTCTGTGTTTAAGGAAGGAAGCTCAGAGCTTTTGTGGTTATATTCTCTTCAAGTTACAGTGGAGATCATGAAAGGGGACACCAGGATCTCAGAGCAGTAGCAATTTAAAAGTTTGGGTGTGGGCAGTCAGAAGTGTGGTCCTTTGTCCTGCACAGTAAAGCTCCGAAGTTCACATTAATGAAAGAAAGAAAGAAAGAAAGAAAGAAAGAAAGAAAGAAGGGAGGGAGGGAGGGAGGGAGGGAGGGAGGGAGGGAAGGAAGAGAGAGTAGGAAGGAACAAGTCCTTTTCCATAGTTTTACAATTATACCAGTCCAGTCTATCAGAGTCAAGAACAATAAACTTCAGCTCTGTCCCTGAGGTCCTATGTGATTTGCCACAATCTCTCTCTCTCTCTCTCTCTCTCTCTCTCTCTCTCTCTCTCTCTCTCTCTCTCTCTCTCTTTCTCTCTCTCTTTCAAAATTCCAAGTTTCCAGATGGGTCTGCTGGTGTAGGCTCACCGTCTAAAATATGGGGAAGACTTCAAGAAGCAAACCCTGCTTGGGATAAAGAGAGAGCTCAAGACCACCCTGAATACTTTAAAACCTTCTTACTATTCTATAACACCGAATATTAATTTTAAAAAGTTGAAGAGAATCTCATAGTAATTTTAGATGATATGTTATCCATAGGCATTAACAAACTTCTTTTAAAAAACTAATGTGTTTCTTATGGACTACTAGTACAATTCCCTGGAGTGCAATAGTTTGGGTTTGTCTTTTAAAATATTAAGTGTAGAGATTATTCAATAGATATCAAAATTAATATAAAAAGTTTTTGAATGGGTAACCAATAGGCAGAAATTTGTTTTGTTAAAGTTTTAAATTCAATTCATATTCTATTTCACTTCTAAATAGAGGGGTAGTATTACATATAAAGGCAAAAAAATGAGCTTATTTACACATGTACATGAAATATTCCATCTCTTCCTAGACTGTTTTAAATCTGGCATTAATGTAAAAGTTAACATTTAAATTCATACAATGTGCCATGTTCGTTTTTAATTACATTATGTTTTTAAACTTCCCAACCTATTAATCAAATGTGTTCTCATTATATGAAACCATGGTCAATATAATAATTTATTGGTGTTAAGAACTATAGCTTTGGAGCAAGAGTTTCATATCGTTGATCCAAGTAGATTCACTAAAACATTCAACCTCTTCTTAAAGTCCCAGGTCACCTAAAGAAGATATGTGATGCTACAGAAATTATATTGGCTTTGCCATTAGCTATTTCAGGGACATAAAAAGACAATAAGCACAGAATGAGATTTTACAATTTGATTGTCAATGTATTTTCGTCATTAACTAGATAGACCTTCAGTTTGCTTAGCAACCGAAAAGATGTAAGAAATGAATATTTACTCTCTAAATTTTTTAATCAAATTGTAATAGATTCAGAAAGGTGAACTGCAAACCAGTTATCATTATCTGTTGTTACTTCAGATAATAAAATAATACACATAAAAGAGGTAATTTTCAATTTCATTTAAACTGGAAAGGATAATTAGAAGGAAAATCCATGGTATTTCAGAATTAATTTGTAAAAATGAAATGAGTACGATTGCCTTACCAGTAGTGCATTTTAGATGAAAAGAAGAGTTAAGAAGCTTTTAATGCCAGTGATTTTAAAGACAAAAGAAACATTTAACAAAGGGGAAAAAATCTTGAGTTTGAATCTGGGTAGGAAATCACCTTGGTGATACTTTAAGTACAGCCTACTTTTGGTTTTATGTGGGAATAAGCAGAACATTGTTGTTGAGCTTTAATGAAATGTGAGCCACAGGCAAATAAAGAAAAAATGGTGAAACTCAAGAAATTTGTACAATAGTGATTTTCTCTAAACCACAATTATAATATGAAGAAAACTGCCAAAGAGAGGCAGAAATACAAAGAAACATCTTTCTTGGTTTGTTTTGTTTCTGTGTAGTGAAATGCAGAAACTTTCTCTGTACTTAAAGAGGAAATAAAATTGTAAAACTCTGAATTCTTTTGGTAAAATCCTCCAAAGTCTTTCATAATCCATTTTTTTACCTTTCTTTTTTTTATTGTTAAAAGAAAAATTTACATTTACTCCCCTTGTTCCCTGCCCTCCCGCTCTCCCACTACCCCACCGCCCTCCCCCTGCTTCCTTAAGATGGGGCAGGATACCCTGCCCTATGGGAAGCCCAAGGCCCTCCCCCTTCCATCTTGGTCTAAGAAGATGTGCATCCATATAGAATAAGTTCCCAAATAGCCAATACATGCAGAAGAGATAGGACCCAGTGCCATTATCATTGGCTTCTCAGTCAGTCCCCATTGGCAGTCACATTCAGAGAGTCCAGCTAGCTTATATGCTCATTCAGTCTTGGTCCAGGTGGATTTGATGAGCTCCCAATAGATCAAGCACACTGTCTCTGTTGGTGGGCCAGTCCCTCACGGTCCTGACTTCCTTGCTCATCTTCTCCCTCCTTCTGCTCTTCCACTGGACCTTGGTAGCTCAGTCCCTTGTTCTGATGTGAATGTGGGTCTCTGGCTCTATCTCCATCCATCATGCGAAATTTCTATGGTGACGATTAAGATATTCAACAAAGTAACTATGGGACAATTTCAGTTCAGGCACCCACTCCTCTGCTGCCCAACTACCTAGCTGGGACATCCCTGTGAATACCTGGGATCCCCTCTAGAGACAAATCTCTTGTAAATCTTAAAATGACTCCCGTTAATGTAGATATCTTATTCCCTTCTCCAATATCCACCCTTCCTCCATCTCCACCCTCCCCCAACCCCAGGCTCTCCCTGGTTCTTCCTTTCTCCCTTCTACCCCCTCCTTTTCACCTACCCCCTCCCCCAATCCCTATCTCAACCCCCAACCCCACACTCGTGCTTCCAACTTTTGTCTGACGATCTTGTTTGCTTCCGACTTCCACGAAAATCTATAAATGTTTTTCTTTGGGTTCACCTTGCTATTTGACTTCTACAGGCTTGTCAACTACTGAACCATGCCTGGGTCAAGGAAGAAATAAAGAAAGAAATTAAAGTCTTCCTTGAATTCAACGAAAATAAAGAAACAACATATCCGAACCTATGGGATGCTATAAAAGCAGTGCTAAGTGGAAAGTTCATAGCACTTAGTGCCCATATAAAGAAAACGGAGAAAGCACACATTAGTGAATTAACAGCACACCTGAGAGACCATAATCCATTCTTTACAAACAGTTGCAGGGTTTTTTGTTGTTGTTGTTGTTGTTATTGTTGTTGTTTTCTTTTTTAACCCATTTTGATTGAAATGCCTCCGGTAAAACTGAGGTTATACTTAGTTAGTTTTAAGTCATGTTATTTTTGATAGCATGAAAGAATTTTATTGTATGATAAAATGGGAAATCACAAGATGTCTATTATGCCAGAAAGTGATGACAGATAAAAGTCCAATAGGAATATCTATTCTAAGGAGAGATAGAACTGGAATATAATAGGCAAGATCCATTTTAAGAAAATAAATTGCATATTACTTCACACTCTCATGTTCTACCTCTTTGCCTCAGATGTTATAAACTCTATTCCTGTTCATACAATGTTATTCAATGCAGGCTAGAGTATCATTTTGCTGTCCCATATTCCTTTGTCTTGCAGCACACTCAAAAGATGCTTATTGATAGGAAAGCATGTTCTTTGAATTTTTGAATTATTGAATTATTTTATTTTCTTTCTGGAATAATCAAAAAGAAGACACTCAGTTTTAGGGTCTCATTTGTTATGAGTTCATTTGATGCTGGCAATAGCACTCCCTAATTGTAACAGTGTATAAATAACGTAACCTACATTTTTGTTCTTTGTTTTTCTCATTAAACGGTCTGCTCTTACCAACCATCTCAGAAAGACTACCTTCAACCTAATAAAAATACAAAGATGATAATTATAGAATTTGAGAAGTAGAAAATTCTGTAATATATTTGTTATGAAGAATTAGATTCAAATGATCTACCATTGCCTTTGGCAGGATTTGGTGCCAAGTAGTTATTTTTTCAGCTTTAAAATGAGTTTATTTTCATCTTTTATATTCATTTTTATTTTTTTTAATTTGAATAATGTATTTTGTTCATAGTCACAGCCTCTCTTCCAGCCCTTTCCAGACCTACCCTTTTTATATACTCACCTAATATTGTGTCCTCATTAATTTTAAACCCAGCCAGTTCAATTGCTTTTATCAACTTACTCTTGAGTATTTCCATGATGTATGATCAACTTACCAGAGTCCACACAGTCAGAAAGAAAGACAACCCTTTTCCATCAAGCTATTGATTCCCAATAATTCCTTATTTGGAGGTGAGAATCCGTAGACAGCTTCCTATCTATGTTGGGATTTTCTTTGACTTGAGCCTACACAAACCCTTGTCCTGACACAGCTGCTTTCAGTTCATAGCAGTAACTTTCTGGTTGTTGCCCAAAAACAGTTTCCACTACCCAGATTTTTTTTCTACTCCTATTTCTGAAAGGATCTCTGTATTTGCAGGAAAGAGACTATTTGTCTATCCCAATTCTGACTGGGCACTCCATATTTTTTTTTCCTCTCTGCACTTTGATCAGTTGTAGATCTCCATGTTAACCATCACCTACTACAAAGAAAATTATATACTCTAAAGAGGATTGTGAAATGACTGGGAGATGCACTAGTCCATACATAAAAATAAGTCTTCAGGTTTCAGTTTGATAATATATCTATCCTTTTAGCAGACTAATAGCAATAGGTTTTCTGCTAGAGCTCATAACTTGTCCAGCTACAGGCTTTTGGTAACAGTGCCAGGTATAGATTTTATCTTCTATAGTAGGTTTTATATGTAATCAGAAAATGATAAGCTTGCTCATACGATATCCCTGCCACTATTAATATCAGTGGATGTGTCTTGCCATGCCATAATGTTTTGTAACTCACAGTACTCAGATCTGGTAGCATGCATGGCACCTTCCTGCACTATGAAGGTGCAATATTTTCTACATATTGTGGCCCAGATTCCTCAGTACTATACCCAGACTCCTTTTGAACATTCCTTGTATATCTGCTTCCTCTTAACTTATTAAATGTCACTTTGTTTTTTTTATGTTTATTTTCCTATTTCTTTATTGAACCACATATCTTGCTAGGATTTTGGCTGTCAAAAGCCTTAGGAAATTAAGGACAGAAGACATAGAGGGATATCTGCAATGTACAAAAGATAGGTAAAGAATTATTACTTTGTTGCCTGGAGCACATTCGAACTATGGGAAACAAAGTATCCTTTAGGTTCACCCTTCTGTGTAGGAGAAGCAGTAGAACTAAAGGAAGTCACTGTGGTACTTAGAGTCATCATAAGATTTCATTTCAATAATATCAAACCATGAGTAAATACATCTAACTGAGATGATAGAAAATAAATCTAGTAATATGAGGATACTGATTTAGCATAGCCATCTTTACCACCACTTCTGGGGATGCTGGTCTTTGGTCTCCTAAAAGTCATCGTGTGAATGAACTATTTTATATTTATGTAATCTGATAAAAGAGAAAATATAAAGACAAGATTTCTCCTTATCATTGTCCCCATTTGCCTCACTTAATTAATTTACTTATTCATCTCATTAATAAAAGAGAAGGGCAGTTATTGAGGGTAGAGCAAGCAATTTATTACAAAAGAGATTCAATTTACATATCCTAAAACTAAGGGATAGATTGGAGTTTTTAAGTGCTAATGCAATAAAAATATTAGGCATAGATATATTATATATATATAAGAAAGACCACATAAGATCCAAAACTAGAATGTAAGAATTTTAATTTGCTGATAAAAATATACAAAGGGATTTTAAACCGAGAGCCTAATGTTTTATTGCAAGAAGAATGGGAAGCTTAGTTCTGAAAAACAAATTGCCATTTTAAAAAGAAGCTTTTGTCACTGTAAAATGCTGAGTTTCTCAAAGTCATAATTGATTTGAGCTTTCAAGTACAATGCATACAGGGTAATAAAATTAGAGTTAGTCCTGCATAGCACAAGTGATACATTTGAAAGTAAAAGCTTTTGTCATTCTGTTAAGAAGGTAGTAAAGGCCAATGACTTATCATCATGCTCACTAGTACTATTATTTTAATTTGTGTCATCATAAGTCAGAAGAATATCCCAAAATTAAATGGGCTTCTTGACTGTTACTGAAATGAATTTGGAAGGCTGCCCCTTGTGATTTCTCTATGAGATTTTCCTCTTTCTTCTTCATAATCCCTAGAAAGCTGTGAGCATAATTATTCATGTGTAAAGGACAGAGGAGATGGAATTGTGTGAGAGAGGGCATTGTAATTGCCTTTAAATGCCTTATTTTGCATGCTGAAAATCAGTTTTGCCTCACATCTGTCAGAGTCATCAGGAGAGTAATTGAAATGTTTTGGAAACACCTCCTCATTTGAAGTTGCAAAGGCTTTATTGCTTTGGCAAGAGCTTGTTGACTGCAGCAAATGCAAAATGAGAAACAGGAAAATGTGTTCATGTTTGCTGATTTCAGTCAGCTATACTATTTCTTTAATTGAAATCAAGTCAGCAGAAATCTGATTTATAACTACTATCATGGTAAATTCTGCTTGTTGTAAGATTTGAAGAATGGCTAAGCTTTTGAAGGAGAATCTTCCTCAACTTTGCTAATCATTCCTTTTCACATTTACAATAGGAAAATAAAAAATTGGTTTAAAATCTTTGGCTTCTTTGGGAATGATAGGAAAGGAAATGAGAAAGGAAATAATCCCCTCTTCGGGTATTTATATAAAATCCATTTTTGTGTCTACTGAAGTTCATGTTAGTACTGTTTCAAAGTTTTAAACGTGTTTGATGCCACATCTTGGTTTATTAGATATTAATTTTCTCATGAAATAGTTTATTTATATAGGATAATAAATTGAATACCACTATACAATGGTTCTCATCTGGAATATATTAGATTATATCAATAATAAATCTTGCACTTCAGCAGATTTTTTGGTGTGAATAAATTATTTTGATTTTACAAAAAAGCCAAAACCTTTTGCATCTTAATTATGTATCCTTGGTTCAATGATTTCTGAATTTAACATTTAATTTAAATGTTGGATAAAATGTACATATATATGTTATATACATATACATGACACCATTAATGACAATTTTACTACTTTCACACATAACAACTCTTTCCAAGGTATAAAAACTAATATTGAAATATTTATGTTTTCTGATTCGATATTATTTTGTACTTCCATGATAATGTAGAAACTGCCACAAAATATTTTCTAATATTTCTTAACTAAAAGGTGTGTGATGAAAAAGTTTATATTTTATGCCAATACAAGGAATATCATTGTGTCAATTTAAAAAATTGAGTGATACTCTCAACTTCATCATTGAACTATTCATATTTAATAACACTGTACTTTTATGTTACAGTTGAAATCCTAGAACTACAGAAGAGACATGTTCTGAGTCAAGTGATTTCTGTCTGATTCAGATGCTTTTGTAGCTGAGGACAGCATTAAGCTTCAAAATTGAAAGAACAGTTAAAAATCAGAAATAGGCATTAAGTAAAAATATAAAGCTTGATTGCAAATTTTTCAGAAAGCTGAAGATTTAATAATCCTGTTTTAAAATAAAATTGGCAAATAAGAGTACAAGAAATGAATGTTGATAAAGTGGCACTAATTTGTAGTTAGATTGTTGTAAGGAGCCCTCAGTTGATATTAGACAATAGAGTGGCTATGAATAATTATAATATACTATGCATTCCAAATGTTATAAGAAATTATTTTATGTTTGAAGTATAAGCAAATGACACAAGTCAGACATGTGTTTAAGTAGTGTAAACATTACAGAAAGTTTCTATGCATCAAAATATGGTACTTCATCTTATGTATAAGTTGTATATGCGTACACATAAACATCAGGAAGAGAAAGAATATAGACAATGTCGGTATTTAATCTGCAGGATGCATTTTATTCTTTCAGACATTTGATGAGTTCAGAAAGATTTTCGCTAAACTAGGTGGAAATGAATCTTAATATGACTAATTCCAAGAGAATTAAGATACATCTCCTGGATTCCGCTTAATAAAGTTGCTGATAATTAACTACCACCCTATTAGCCAAATGGCAACATATCGGGATCACACAGAGAAGTAACAGGTAAAAAGATTCAATAATTGACCTACATTTCCTGGATTCTTCAATTATTTAATTGAGCTGCATAGCATATCCTGTCTGTTCTGAAGCACCTGTTTACCTTAGCAGTGTGATATGAACAAAAAATACTATTTTTATTTGTTTATTTAATGAAAATGGATTTTTGTCTCATACAGAACACCCAGACCACAGTTTTCAATCCCTCCATTGCTCCCAGCTCATCCTAACCTTGACTCTTCCTTCATTCCACCCCACTCCACATTTCCATTTAGAAAGGAGCAGGCCTCCAGGAAACTACAATTAAACACAACAAAATAAGATACTTTAAGAAAGACAAAAGCCCTCATATGGAACCCAACCCAATAGGAGAATAAGAGTCCTAAGAACAGGTAAAAGAGTCAGAGACATATCCTCTCCCACTGTTAAGAGCCCCACTGAAACAACTACTTCAGAGCATATGATTGACATACCTTAGGCTATACCCTAAATAATTCATATATTTAAGTAAATGGAAGAAAAACAAATGGTAAATTTCATACAGTAATATAAAAACATTGGCGCTGTTGAAGCTTTCTTTTTTTATTTATATACTTTTGGAGATTATAATAAAATTGATAGTTTTCTTTTTTTCCTTTCTTTCTCCAAACCTTCCCACAATCCCTCTTGCTCGTCTTTAAAATCATGGACACTTTCTCCACTAATGGTATTGAATGTACACACTTTTTTTTTTTGTTGTTTTTGTTTTTGTTTTTCGAGACAGGGTTTCTCTGTAGGTTTTGGAGTCAGTCCTGGAACTAGCTCTTGTAGACCAGGCTGGTCTTGAACTCACAGAGATCCGCCTGCCTCTGCCTCCCAAGTGCTGGGATTAAAGGCGTGCGCCACACACTTATGTGTATAAACATATATATTCATTCCTAAATATACCCTGCTTAGTCTGAATAATGTTGGACATATGTTTTCGGGGTTGACCTTTTGTGTTTGATGATCAATTGGTGTTCTTTTTCTTAGTTAAGAGCATTATTCTTTCTCTCAGTATTCCTGAGTCCCTGTAGTATTCTGTGTAGGGTTGAGGCTTTGTGAGCTTTTACCTATCCTGTTTGGCAGGTCTATTGGTGTTGTCCATGTTTAGTTTGTCTATGGATAGTCATAGGTGTACAAAAAAACCTTAGATCCAAAATATAACTTTTGGTAGTCATCATTTTGGCATGATATACTGCTAGTCCAAATCTGATTTCATTAACTTACATTTTAATTACTTTTTACGTTCTTTGCCGTTTTTTTTTTCTTTTCTATTTGACATTTCCTATATACCAAACCATGAAGAAAATCTTTCCCCAAAATTATTTTCTTTGGTAAGTCTGAATAACATTTATACAAAAAGATAGATATTTATTGGATATGTTGCAGTACAAACCACACTGACACATTGTTTTATTTTTATTGCAGGTGTTTACTATTTTATTGCAGGTGTTCTATATTTAGAACATATTCTCATTAAAAATAAGCAAAAACTTGATAAGGAAATGTAACCCCAAACTGGGTTTTCACAGCTAGAGTAGTACCTTGTTTGTAAAAAGAATACTATACCCAAAATTATCAACTATAGGAGCTAGGGAGATAACTCAGTGAGGTAAATGTTACAATTCAAAGACAGGGATCCAAGCTTATATCTCCAGAAACCATGCAAAGTCAGACTCAATGGTATTCATCTCTGATCCTTGTGTCCCATGAGAAGATTGGAGGCAGAGGGAGAAGAAACTATAGCTTGGATTATCACAGATAAATTGGAAGGCTCGTATCGACACATCAGTTTTTCTACTGACCTCCACATGTGCCCTGTGGCATGCACATCCTGAAGTCACTTAAGTAAACATCTGTAGTTGCACAAATGCATGAGTATATGCATGTAAAGACACACACTTCTGTGTGTGCTCACATGTAAACACACAAACATATAGCATAAAAACTTTAACTTAGAAAAAATTCTCAAGCATATATTTGTCAAGAAACTATATGTACCAACAATGAAAATCAGCTGTAAAATGAAGAAATTATATAAGATTTAAAAACTTAAACATGTGTACACATTATTTTACAAGCATGTCAGTATAAGTGGAGTACACATTCAATTAATAAAATGTATGAAATATTGCACTATGATCAATGAGAGCAATGTTTTTAAACTAAGAATAATGAATACTAACTGCATAATACAACCCAATAACAGTTTAATAATGTTTCCAAAAACATAGTCTAGACACTGGCCTCAGAATAGCCAGTTAATTCAATTGTATTTTATCTTATTCATGAAAAAAATCACTCAAATCATAATTTGGCCATCTGTTTTATCTTTTGCACATGAATTTTATATTTACAAAATTGCTTTTGTTTAGTTTCATGTTATAAAGTGATTGTATGACTCCTGTTTTCTCTGATAAATTTGAATATCTTTAAATTAATCTTGACCTGTGTAGCAATACTGATCTCAGGATAATTAATATAAAGAGTAAAAGTTGCTACATAATATCATATATTTAAATTAAATTTTTACTCCTCAAAATTTTTTTACTATTCATAATAAGCTATTTTACTTAAAATGTCCACTATGCATCTATATGTAGCCCACTCATTTCTGAATTGGCATTCTTCGTTTTGGAAGACTTTTATTCCCCCATTGAATGAAGCTAAGAGTCATAAAGCTTTAAAATGATTCTTCACCTATCTCATGACCATGACAGACCCGGGGTAACAAACTGACAAATTGATAAATGTATTTATATGATATGGAGGCCTTCATAATTGAGAAAACAAAGACCCCTAGTAAACTGTGGTCTTTTGTTTATGTTTGTTGACAACTGGAGAGCCATGTACTGATGTGATTAGATGAGGCACAGCCTAATGACCATATACAAAGGAAAAAACAGAGCAAATCCTGTCCAGATTCCTTTATACCTTTCACTGTAGAATTGCCTACTCTGAAAGTGGAATAGGAGCCCTTTGGAGTAAGGATTTTTAATACAGAAAGGAGAATGGCCTTTTTAAGTTTCCTAGTTTGCCTTTACAGGAAGGAGTTCAGTTTCTCTGACCTCCACTAAGGAAAGTAACTGTGATTTTTTTTTTTTTTGTAACTGTGATATTTATGACACATTTTAGGAAAGCAGGAAAGGTGAGGCTGGAGGGAGAAGGCCATGAATGTCCTGCTTTTAAAGATCTACAGTAACCTTCGGGTCAAATTTTTCAGCAGGCCACACTGCTAAATTTGGGGATATCATTTTATGAGCACAACAAAATAATGTCATACATAAATAAATTTTGTTTGAGCTATTTAAAATGTACACTGCTAAGGTCAAAAGCAACTGTCTCCATATATATCAAAATTATTATCAAGGAATGTGACATAAATACTTGCCTAAAATTGTACTTCAGATGGATTATGACTGTACTATACAATAAAATAGCCATTAAGCACATGTGGCTATTTAAATTTAAATGAAATCATATTTTAAAATTCCATTGCTCTGTACTTTTAGCCACATTTCAAGCGAAAATTTGTTCCATGTGACTAGTGGTTTACTACAATGGAAACAAAAGCAAGAGAACATGTCTATCATCACAAAAGTTCACATGTATTATCTAAATGAAGAATTTCTAAGAATGAATTCTTCATTCTATTCTAAAATCTATGTCTGTGCTATCCAAGTTGGTTTTCTCTGAAAAAAAAAAAGTTGTCTCCATAGTATGGCACATTAAGTTTTAGGTGAAGAATTTAATAATGGGAAGATGTTTTGAAGCTGTTAGACAAATTTAAAGAACATCCGTGTCAGAGAATTCCATACATACCTAATAAATTTAGTAGAGATGAGCACCAAATTTCAAGAGATGGTATAGTATTTAATGTTCTTAAAATAATTGACTTATGAATTTCCGCACACACCTTTCCTCATCGAAAGGCTTCTCATAAGATATATGCATGGTATCTTGATAACAATCAAAATCAGGGAAAATAATTTTTTCCAATAAAAAAGAAAAAGATGTCAGAGAGAATTCATGCACAAGACCAAAGTTATGAAAACATCAATATTGTGCTAGTTTTATATAACCATGTTTTATTTATGTATCTTTTACAAGGGAGCAGAAGTCTAATGTTGTTCCCAAGGTGGATATATGGAAGGGATTGAAGACCGTTAAGACTCTTTATTTAAAATAATTTCACTCTCCTGAAGACTGTAGCACACTGACTTTGACCTCCTTTTTTGTTTTTTTTTTTTTGGTTTGTTTCCTGGCCATGACATGAGCTGTCTCTCCTGTCAGGGACCAGCCTTAACACAAATACCTATTGTCCGGGTAGAGGCATGGGGATTTAGAAATATAATAAAGAATATGTAGACACAAATAAAAATAAAGAAACAAAGAAACATAGAATAGTATTGGGAAGGAATTCATGTGAGTACTGAAATTTGCCTGCTATTAATTTCCAATTGCTTAAAATATCCCTGACCACAAAAGGTAGGACTAAGACAAAATCTTCCTTAACATGATACAAGGTGATGAACAGACCAGTGGAAGGTTGCTGGCTACATCCTTAGTTAAACACAATGTTGCAAGAACAAAACAAGTCATGCTCACACCCTAGACTAAAACATTCTGTAGGCAAACCACTCCCTGGGTGGAATCCAGTGTTATCTTCATAAAGGAACTGGCCCCTAAGTCAAATCCTTAGACTTTTGTTTGAGGTCAAAACATATCTACTTCTCTATTCTTGAAATAAAAAGTCTAACTATAAGCCACACCTTTTGACAATAACCTTGAGAGAGCCGAATTCTCTGTCTAGTTGGTCTCTTCGCCTGAGGTAGAAGCACAATAACCTTGAAGGAATAACTAAGTTCCGACTCTCTGACCTTTGATCAACAGGGAAATAGGCTCACATTTTTGGGGCCTTCACACCCTCCTCAAGGTACTCTCTGTCCATGTGACCAGATACACCAATAAAGGTATATTAAGAGTCTGCCTTTGAGTGGAACTTTTAAAACTTTAATCTCTCCTAAACATTTCCATTTTATAAATTTATTTTCCTAGAAATTTAATTATAGTAACAGAGTACTAAAGAACAGAGACTATTCTAGCTGTTAGTAGAGTAAAAATCAACTTACACAGTGAATGCCTTCAAATAGACATACAAGTAACCATCATACTGCTACTCAGTATAATAATAACGTTGTGTATTTCTCCTATAATGTAATAATGACTTTAAGTAATAGATAATGTATCATTTCCTTATCATCTAACAAGTCTTATTCTTGCTTTTTTATTTTTTTATTTTTTTGGTTTTTCGAGACAGGGCTTCTCTGTGGCTTTGGAGCCTGTCCTGGAACTAGCTCTTGTATACCAGGCTGGTCTCGAACTCACAGAGATCCGCTTACCTCTGCCTCCCGAGTGCTGGGATTAAAGACATGTGCCACTACTGCCCGGCTTATTCTTGCTTCTTAATTTTCCTAGTTTACTACTGCTTCCAAAATCTAAACATTACATTGCTTGTCAATATGGATCCAAGTAAAAGGTAAGAAGACAAAAGTTAGTGGAAGGAACAGATGTATTTGAACTATCCGGAATGATCAAGGAGACATTCTGTTTCAAGTCTCTATTGTAGTGAGTTTCAGTGCATACAGGACTTATAAGAACATAGAATCCATTGTGAAATCAAATTGCAAATTTGTGTATGTAGGGAGATTTTTCTATCCTATCAGCCTGTTCCCAAATAACCACACTGAGACTTATAAGTGAGACTATAAGTGCTCAGCCAATAGCTCAGGCTTGTTACTAGTTAACTCTTACATTTTTAATTTAACCCATATCTCTTATTTATGCTCAGCCACGCGGTTTGATACCTCTTATCAGTACAGGGAATTCTTCTACTTCCTCTGCATCTCTTCTGACTCCCAAGACTCTTCCTCTTTTTCTTTACTCATTTTGTCTTCCAATCCCATCTAACATCTACCTCTCCAGTTCTGGAGATGATTCAGGGAGATTCTCCATTAAACCAGTCACAGTACATATATTCACATCATGTAAATGAATATTCCACACATGTAAAAGGCAAAATATATATTAATGCATGCTGTGCCTTCTTTGCTTTTTAAAGGGGAAACCTTACTATTTAGCTAGCTCACTGTATGCAGATTTTGACATAAGTAAAAGTATGCCTTCAGCAGAATGGATTATAAATGATAACAAAGAACAGTTACAAATGAGTCCCTGTTACTACCCCATGAAATGTGTAGCACTTTTTGTTTTTGGTTGCATTTGCTTTTTTTTTTTTGACAGGGATTCTCTGTGTAACAGTCCTGGCTGCCCTGGAATTAGCTCTTGTAGACCAGGCAGGGCTTGAACTCACAGAGATCTGCCTGCTCCTGTCTTCCAAGTGCTGGGATTAAAGTTATGCACCACCACCACATGGCATATAGCCCACTTTTACAGTTAACTCCTGATTCCATTCCACTGTTATCAGCAAGCAGTGGAAACTTGTACTGTTTCTTAATCAACACACCAATTACTTTTCCTATAATACCATGAATTTGTCTTTACAGTAAAGTTTATATTATAAAAACGTCTTCACTCATAGTTTATCTGAGTATTCATTTAGTACAATGAATAATTATATTGCTTATATATAGTCAAAGCCATGACTATAAGAAAGTATTTGAGCCTAGGTTTTTCTTTACTTCAAAGAATATTTTCCAGTGTTGTATATTGCTTTACCCGCCATGTAATCATTCCGTGTGGTGTTCTGCATTTTAACTTGATCAAATATTATGTTTCTTAAATTTTATTACATTTAACTCTTGTTTTCATCAAGAATTTGAGAATTTCGGTTTCTATTTATGTTCTTCTGAAGAGTATGCCTAACATCACCCATTTCGATCTTTCAAATTATCTGACACTCATTCATTGTTAAGTATGCATCCTTCCCCTTGAATGATTCCTCTAATTTATAGGTAGAAATAAGATATGTATTTTTTAACTTATGTTTGTGTGTGTGTGTTTTTACTGTGCTATTTTTACCATAATAAGCATTTACCACATATTTATGACCTTCTTTATGATTTTGTCTCCTGTATTTATATATTATACATAGTATATAAAATATATGATTATATGTAAATATATATATGTTATATCTTTCCACAGAAATAACTTATATTTGAATTGATGAATAAATATCTAATGAGACAAAGATATATTCTATTTGTCTGATGACTTTTTTAAAAGCAATTTTAAGTTCCGTATAGTGATCAGGAAGCACATAGATTACCTATAAAGCCTCTTGACAGGTCAATAGCCTACTTCTTTATCAATAGAATACACTAGTGTAACCCACATATTGTAACTAATAGACATATGCGAACATGCCTTCATCATCTTAGAGTAATAATCTTTCCCCTCCACTGGCAAGAAGTGCAGAACAAACATTTTTATTTTAATGAAATCAACTTTACCAATCTTTCTTTTTCAGCAATTGAACTTTTAATACTGCATTTAAAATTTTTAAGTGTAGGTTATCTTGATTACTTGGATGCTGTCTGTTCTCTAATAAAAATTTTAGTTTTACAATGCATCTTTTGTAATTTTTTTATTTTGTACTCTTTTACAAAATCTGGGTCTGAATTTATCATTTTAATTTATGGGTACCCAGAGGTTGCAGATATTTGTAGAGTGTACAGTGTCTCCACTGTATTGTCTGGGTTTTTGTACCAGAAACCAGCTCATTTAATGGTTATGATTCAATTTCTCTTCTCTCAGTTCTATTCTGCTGATCTATTTTTCTATTCTTTTGCCCATATCACTTACGATGGCTTGTTATACAAACTCTACATTAATATTATAATTTTATATTGACATATAACTGGATGACTTAAGCTCATGAAACCATCCTAGTAAGGAAACAAGTTACTGGAATAACCTACGTTTTTGATACTTTTCAAGTTTTTATAGCATGCATATTTTGCTTAACACACACTGTGACATTATATTTCACTGAAAGAGCTCAAAAGCAAGCAAGCAAGAAAGAAAAAAAAAGAAATAAAGAGAAAGAAACAAAGAAATAAAGGAAGGAAGAAACCAAGAGAAAGAAAAAAATTATTAGTACTAAATTGGTTAAAACTATTATGTTTTTTTTACTAGATTTTACCCTTTCAACTGCATTTTGCTCTGTGTTTCACATATTGCATCCATAAGTTAGAGTAAATTTATTTCATCATATATTTTTCTCATTATGTAGTGAATACGAGTTTGTTTACTCATTTTTCCCCCAAATGCTGGTAATTGAGACTAGGATCATGCATATGTTAGATATGTAATGCTTTAGCATTGATCTTTATATCTGGCTCACACATGCACACACACACACACACACACACATATATATATATATATATATATATATATATATATATACACGCACTCAAATATATATATATGCGTGCATGTGTATGTGGTATGTGTATGTACATACACACATATATTTATAAAGTCTTTTTTAAAAGTACTTTTTATAATATTTTTCTTTATGTCTTTCTCATCATTTCTCTCAATCCCACCCATTTCGCTCCCCATCCAAAAGTAAAACAAAATAAAATTCAAGAGATAAAAAGGAGAAAAAAGGGGAAAGAAAGGGAAAATGTTGTCATGGAAGATTCAGTGTGGCGCGGCAAGCCACACAGTAAGCCCTTTATCAATATATTTTCGCATGCAGGCATCCATTGCAAAGAATCATTGATCTGGCTTGAGAAAGGTCTCTGTTATACCATTTGACGTTGGGTCCTCACTGGGATCCACAGAACTGAACAGACCCCTCTCCCTGCCTCTGGATCCAGCAGATCACAAATGTGGTGAATGTAGGAGGAGGGCCCACTTGTTTGTCCCTGCTGTGCGCCTAGCTTAGCCCTGAAATAACCACACAGAAACTGTATTAATTAAATCACTGCTTAGCCCATTAGCTCTAGCTTCTTATTGGCTAACTTTTATATTAATTTAACCCATTTCTATTAGTCTGTGTAGTCTTCCAAGACAGGTGGAAGAGCTGGCTCCATCAACACAGGAGCAGTTTTCCCTCCCTTACGACCTCCAGGCAAGCTCTTCCACCTGTCTTGGGCGTCAATTGGAGGCCATTTCTCCCCCATCCATACCACCACAAGACAGATGGGGGGCAGCTCTCCCGTGCTCACAACATCGGACTGGCTCACCCAGACCACAGCCCACTGGACAGATGTATTCTGCACCCTAGGCGAGGTACAAGGTTCTGCTTTCCTGCGTGTTGCAACTGTTAAGGGAAAGGGTATTTTCCTCGACTGCCACAGGTAACAGGGTCAAGGCATCCTCTCTATACTCTTATACCCAAACTATTAGCAGTCTATTTATGAAGATACATAATATCTTTTAAATATGTTAACAGTTAAAAATTAACTTACTCATTCATCGTATATTATTGAATATTAATACTGTTCTATGACATATATACAAAGAGGGTGTGTCAAATTCTATGACTAAGTATATAAAAATATCATTTCAATGTCTTCTGCAATAGCTTTTGATGCAATTATAATATGTAACTACCAAAAACATAGCAAATATAACCCAGACAATCTTTTAATGTAGAAATACAACAAGGAGTTTGATCAATTATTTTATTGACTTTACCAAATAACAATTTATCTCAGTTTTAATTTATTCCAAGGAATATGTTACAAATGAAACTAAATTATTAAAATGTATTTGAATGGAACTTAATAGAAATATAAAATTTACTTTCAAAAAATGATCAAAGTAACTTCAAGAATTATAGGGCAAATGTTGACCTGCTATTACAAGCAATTTATTATCGGAATTCACAGAATGACTTACTCTTCTCTATGCATAAGATCCTTGCCTTTTACAATTTGCAGAATTTACGACTGAAACATTCAACTCTATCAAGTTTTATTGGAAGAAACATAAATACAGTCTCTTTTAGAAGAATTTTTAACTATATCTTTCTATTACTCATGGCTGTCACAGTTTATCAGGTCATTTTTTTCTAAGCTTTCTTCCAGTTCTATGCGTTTAAGACAGCCAATAGAACTACAAAAGATTCATGGCTTGAAGAAGAAACCCACGAGGTTCCTCCTGGTGATTGTTATTGGATCAGACATTTCCTATATTTGGAAATTCAAACTGAAAGTTATCAATAAGAACTCATGGCAGTTCTCTAAACACCCACTGGCTCTTTCTAGCTTTGACTCTCAGTGTGTTTGAGAGCTTTTCCCTTCTCAGATAACTCTTGAAACCCTAATAGATTACAGTTGGCTGATAAATCTAAAGGCCCAAATGGATTGTTTTTGACTGATGAACTCTGAGATCTCCCAGTAGAAAACAGTAAATGGTAACGCGTTGATCCCCAGTATTTTTCTGTTAACTGGTTCTTTGACTTATCTCCTAGTCTAAATTTCTTCCTCAGGTTCTCTTAGAAACCTGAAATCATTAATTCCACCCTTTCTATGTGTCTTCCACAGGAAAGTTCTCCACACTATTTCCTGAAATCAAACCAGTTTGCAATGCCCCTAATGAGCAAATTCAAAGTTTTGTACTTATATCAATCTGTACTAGGAAAATAGATTTTAAGATAAGGCATATTGTTATCTATTAGGTCACTTTTCAGTCTATTTATTTATATTCCTTTGTAATAGAGTATGAAATAGTTTATATATATATATATATATATATATATATAATATATTTATAATATATATATGAAGGAAGCCATGAAGCCCCATGAAGGTCAGATTGGGGGTTGGTGGTTTCTTATTGTAGCATCTGTAATAAATACTGAAAACTCAATGACTTGAAGTCAAGCACATTCATTGTCTTGTTTATGAAATGATTAAAATAAAGCCAACTTTAATCATAATCTAAGGGAACATCCTTTGCTATTTCTTCTCCAAAAAGAGAGGTTTGGTGTCCTGTAGAGTTCACTTTCAGTTTCCAAAATGTCCTTCCAATATGTGGTGGTAACTACCTAATTCTTTTTATCATACTTTTTTTTTTCCAATCACCACTTCTATCTCTTTCCCCATGACTAAATGAGGTTATTATTCCCTTAGCTTGCTCAAATATCTGTAATCATCTCCAATTTTAAAGATCAGTTATTTCGCAGCCTTAATTACTTATGGACTCATAATTCCCTTTGTTCTTTAAGCTAACCTGTCCATAGGCTCCAGTGCTCAAGATACAGTAATCTGAGGAAGAAGAATTAGGTTGCAGGCTATGTATGGTTAGCAAGACATATATGCATGCTCTTTTGTCTATAATTTCACTGTTGACACTTTGCATATTATGTAGATTACTGCTTATCCTAAGTTAACATTAGGGTCTGGATACATTCTGACTATATCCTATACATTACTTTTTATTAACCACAAATCCAGTGCATAATGGGAACTGTGCTAGTTCTGACTATAATCCAGTGTTGTATTTATAAATAAAGATATTTTAATACACATCTGACTATTTATTTTAGCAAACTTTGGCAACACCCCCACCTGATTTTCAAGTTTTCATTCCATCGAGAAATGTGTTAAAAGATACTAGTCTGACTTGGATATAGTAGATTCTACATCTACAGAATCCCCATTGCTAGGTTAGAATTGGCTGGAATATCCTATAAAAGACTTTGAGAAGGGAAGTAAAGCAAGGTCATTTGATCCATAAATTTATTTCTAGAAACAGTGGGAAACAGATGACACACACTTCTGGAAGTTTCCTGTGGTGTCATTTTCTTTAGCTATTGACATGTTGCCATTTTCCCAAGTAACTATGGTTCTCTTTAACTCAAATAACTACTTTGACTATAATTTGTGAATGAGCTGTAAAGGTATCATGGCTGACCACTTTGTTCTGGTTAACCAGTGATGGAACTCAAGTGAGGGAGTGGCTAATTCTCCTTCTCCCAGAAATATTAGTTTCCTGTAGTTCCTTATCTAAGTGTGGGAATAATGAGATTTCCCCAATTCTATGTTAGCATGTCTATTCATATTCTCATTTTTCCTACCTTGATTAGCAACCACATTGTTGAGGTATCATGTGGAAAGTGTCCCTATCATTTCTGGGAAAAAATTCTCATAGTGCATTTTCTATTATCTGTTTTCTTTTTCCTGCTTCATCTTCAGACATGTTCCCTGGGCCTTTGGTGAAGCAGTTCTAATATATCATGTCTCTACTGTGGCTGGGATCCTAAACATCCATTGCTTTCTATGAGCAGATTGATTATAGTTTTTATAATGGTCTTTGCCTGCTGTAAAGAGGAGATTCTGTGACGACGGGTGAGAGTTAAACTTCTCTGTGGGCTATGAAAATATATAATACAGTTAGATAAGATATTACTCAGATCTAGCAAAGTAGGAAGTCCTAAAATAAAATATTTTCAAGACTCAATGAGTTGATCAAGTATGTACAAATGTATGTGAGTGTAGAACTAACAATGAAATAAAAAGAGGCCATGTTTTGCGTTGGAGTGTGGGAAGGGACATGAGAAAGTTTGGAGGAAGGAAAGGAAAGGGAGTGTAATCATATCTTTATATTGTTTTACTGTATTATAAGTTTTTAAAACCTATCAAAAGAAACTAAAATCAACAATAACCACAAAATACTCAGCATGGTCAAAAGGTCAAGATGAACCAACCAATCAAGTTGTGCTGTGAACTGTTCTACAATAATTGTGAAAATGGTCTCAAGCCACCAATCAATCATTTTGAAAATGGAGCAGGATAATACACATTCTACAGGGATTCAATCCTTTTGTTGTTGTTAAATCACAGTTCTCCCTCAGACCCCTCCTCCTGCCTACTCTCTCCTCAATCTTTATTTTGTTTTAGTTAAATATATCTATATGCTTTAAGTTCTTAGGAATAATTCTTTTAAATCTATTGGAATTCCTCAGTAAATGTGTCTTTTCCAACAACTAGTGTGACTTTTTTGTAATTGAGGATATCATCTTCTATGTCTAGCCTATGACGGAGACAATTGCTTTTACATGCTCTCTTGACAAATTCCTAAGGTTCAAGTTCAGTGAGTATTGATAAGATATGATTTTAGCTTTAGAGGTAAGGTTTAGGTGAAGTAGCTAGTTAGTGTATGAAATATCTATGACTACTACAACTCTATTAAAATATTATCATGGATTAAATTTTCAATATACTTCCAAAATTGTCAAAAATCTGGAAAATATTATGCATACATAAGACAAAACTCAAAACCATTATTTTTAAATTTGCATACATTTAAAACTTGTTCATATTCTTTGAAAGTAAAATATAATTTCATCATTTTCTCTTTTACCTTTCCTTCCTCTGCTTTCCTTTCTCCCTCATAATTTTATGGTTTCTGGATTATTTTCCTTTATATCTATCTATCTATCTATCTATCAATCTATCTATCTATCTATCTATTATCTATCATCTATCTTTCTATCTATCAATTATATATTTGTTATTGCAAACTTGCTCTTTATTGATCAAAAGAAGTTGGAAAGATTTAACTACATGTGAAATATCGTAGATATCAAAATTTACCTTTGTAAAATATACTATTGAACACTGAAATTTGTATTACAGTTATCATTGCTTATAAAAATAATGTTTAAAGATAATGAGAATTCACATTCTCTCTATAGTTAGAATTCAATTTCCTACATGTATATACTCTTACCTTGGTCAATGATAAAAACTTCTTCAGTTCCTGAGCTCATTCAGCAGTATATATTATAAATGCATGAATAATTGTAGTTCATTACAATTAAAATAGTAACTTAATTACAGCAAATGTTGTATAGTTATAGAGTTAAGTCTAGAAATCTAATTCAGTGATAGAAGGCTTGCTTGTGTTAAGATGCTAGTTTTGAATTCGTGAAATATAGATGCCTAAAATGTAATTGCTGATCAACAAAATTTGCATGTTGTAATATCTGTTTCTTTATTCACCCATTTACTCTTTACCATCATGTCTTTCTTGCCATCAAATTAGTTTTCTATAATAAAAATTGCATAAAAATAAATTTTTTAGTATTTAAGAGAATATGTATGTTGATTTGTTTCTCTCCCTCTCCTTTTTACTTTTGTTCTTCTTGTTCTTTTTATTGTTTCTCCTTCTTTTCTGCCTATTCTTCCATTTCTTCATTTCCCTTTCCTTCTTCTCTTTCTTTTTTCCTCCTTTACTACTGAATCTGCTCCTCCTCTTTATTTCCTTCCAGCATTTTCCAGAATTTAGAGTCTAGATCATGGTGCACTGTGCTACAAACATTTTTATTTTCCTTTTCCTTTCTAAAAATATTTCTTCCTTTTTTGTTATTTTCAATCTCTGATGTCTATTGGAGGTGTTAATGTAAAGTAATATAAATATTTCAGAAGCAATCTTTCTGAATTCTACTCTTGCTGAAGTAGTGAAAACTTTACCTACATCCCTTCTTATTAGTATGAAATCACATGTATCAATGTTAATTGTCTTAAGCTTATATTATGCATGTTTCTTCTATGGACCATGGGGACTATCTATGTCAGTGAGTTAAACAGTGACAGAGTGCACATAGAAATAAAGACAATAACAAGGAAGAGAAACTGGTAGATGCAGGTAACCCCTGGAGTTTTCAGACATCAACTTCTCTTTACATGTGTCTACGTACGCTAAGACATTCATACTATAAACAAGTCACCATTAAAGTCCTCTTTCTATAATACTAACACTTATGTTTAGGCTACCCTCTAATCTCTATATTTATGATAGATATGCTTTGTGAATATTAAGTGAGAAGTATTCATTAAATACTGAAGTTGAATTAAATAACAGAGAAGTCATTTCAAACAGAAAACATATTTATTTTGCTCAAAATAGAAGGACATTTGTTGGTTTCTTTTGTTTCAGAAAAGTAAAATAAGGAAGAAATAGTAACTTCAGATCAGAAAGAAAGCTATCATCTGTGGAAGGTTATATCATCTTCCAGTCCACTTGCCAATCTTTTTAAGGAATATTTAAGAATATAATGGTTCCCTCTTCCTCTTCTTTTCTAGTTAGCTGAGCTTGGTCATCGTTTGAACTTCAGATACTACAGAAACTTTCAAATCAAAAAAAGAAAAGCCAGATGTAAAGTTGTCAATAAATATTGTTAATAGAACAATAGCCAATGAGTGATGGCAAAACTACAATTCATTCCAACAGATTTCAGTGGGGTCTAAAGTAAGAACATTGTTTTCTATTTTTTGACTAAGATGCATGTGTTGTCAATGAATCTAATATTAACAAAATCACATTTATACATGAAGTTTTTTATGTTTCTTACTTCTTTAACATCTACCTTAAAATTTTGGCATCATCTCTTGATAAAAACTAGGAATAGCATGAAAAGGTTTTCATTTGTCATTTTATCATGATGAGTAGCAAGAATCTTACAGACACAGAGAACTGTAGAAAACATATGTGCTTGTGCCTGTGTGTACATTTTTCACTGGTTTTGTTTGTTTTTGAATGAATAAGAAAAAATTCAATAATCAGGGGTTGTGATATTTTTACACCAGGCTCAAAATTTATTTTTGTAATCATGGCCTTGTAAATTATCCATTGCTTATGCATTCATTTATTGTTTGTATAATAATTTGCAGAACTTTAGAAATCATGAGTAATGTATTTTCTTGGAAGATTGAATGCATGTCATTTGTATCTCTGTCTGTATCTATCTACTTATATTATTTTCATCTCTGTCCATTCACGTAACAACCCAACTGATACAGAAATTTCTCTTTTGCTACAATTTGCTAATGGTAAGCCAAACTGGTAGTATAGTGGTGAGCATTATCAAAGTCTAATTTCAGCTTTTCCTAAGGTGATATTTTTGTTCTTATTTTTAGCTCCTGCATTGTTTCTTTCAGAATATTTTATTATGATCTCTTCTAATCAAACTGATGCTTACTTAAAAATATTTAACTCTCTAGTATTTGTTTAAAGGTAAGTTTTTCCATTTCAGAATTCCAATGGAAAGGGGAATCAACCTGAAACCTTGACCAATTAGTACTTAAGAAAAAAGAATGGATGAAGTCAATCTGTACATTATCAAAATATTTTTCTCTAGTCAGCTATAATTAGCATGAAATAATAGGATTTCTCTAGATTTTCTGCTTTTCAATGGGAATTAATTTGGAGACTGCCCACCCTATAGCTTCTGACTTGGAGGGCTGAGTTTGCCAATTAAGTTCACAGCAGATTAATTAGTTGCTAATTTATGAAGCTAATCATCATTCAATGGTTCTTATTAAATGCCTTTATGCAAATGAAACTTATGTTAGAAGATTGGATTGGGAGCATTCAAATCTCATTTGAAGAAACATTTAAGTGATCTGGACACTATAGGTCCAACCTAAATTTACTTTTGGCATCAGTCAACCCCCTTTTTATCACTGTTCATGAGAAGACAATGAAACCAGCACACAGAAATCGTAAGAAAAGTATTTCAGTAAAAGTACTACAGGTACAATGATTTTCATTTCCACTTGATTAAACTATACTCCATGTTAAATTTTCTGCACTATGTGAAAAACTTAAAATCTTTCTTTCACTATTGGAAGACTATTTCATGCCCTGTCTCTGTTCACATTTGTTTTTAATTCCTTCCTTGTGGCTAATGAAATTTACTCAAATTACATGCTGCCATGGAAGTTACCATATTCAGAATGAATTATGGCTGCCTGTCTTTAAGATTAAGAGAATCCTGGTTTGGCATAAAAACTATTGCAAGTGAAGAATAAGACAAAAGTAGAAAAAATGTATTTAATCAAATTATGTTTTAAAAGTGTTCTTGATCATTAACATTTAATTCTCATGCTTTCTTAAAGATTCTAATTTTATTTCTGTTGATATGATAAAACTTTACCCTGACCACAGCAACTTAGAACATGGAAAAGTTTACCTAGTTCACAACTCTACTTAAAATCCATCATTGAGGAGAAGTCAAGGAGGAACTTAAATATCCACAACTAAGAGTGGAAAGAAACGAATGTGCAAATACTTCCTGGCCTGATGAATTGCTATATCTTTTCTTACATTTTCAGAATCCTCTGCCTAAGTAATGGCACATTTGGCTGTGTATTCATACATGAATTAATAAGTAAGTCTTCCACAGACATGCCAGCAGGTCAACTTGATTTAGATAGTTCCTCATGCAGACTTTAATTCCCAGTTATACTATAACAAGTAACAGTTAAAAGCTAGCCGAATTTAAATGTATCCAGTAAATGTTAAAATAAAGTAAATATAAGTATAGATAGGAATGTTCAGTGATGTGACCTAGGCATATCTTCTGGAATGTTTTGAAAATAACATACTTAAATTTTTCCTCCAAACAGAGATAGAGATGATGGTTTCTTAGCTAACTGTTAGAAGCATCATAGATTTTCTTGTCTATTTTAATTATAAGAGCTAGTAGGAAAAAGCACCTCTACAATTAGAAATTAGGAACATATTCTTTATAGGACCCTTTCCCTATCAATTGATCTTAAATATACATGTGGATAATTAGAGCAAAGAAATCCAGAACCACTTTTATTGGCAAATTAGTCACTCCCATGACATTCTATTTGTTATCTAACCTCCTTGAAAGGTGGTACAGAAAAAGCAGTTGCAGGCTGGAGAGATGGCTTAGCTTTTAAAGGCTAGGCTCACAACCAAAAATACAAGAAAAAGCCATTGCCTCTCCAATTCTGCCATTTTGTAATCATGAACACATTTTGAGAACACTCTTGTGTGGGAGGTAAAATAAGTTTGTGACAACACATATGTTTCTTGCTTCTTGCATGTTGCATTCTCAGTTTCAGACTAGACCAAAATGCATACTCAGAAATCTTGGCTATCAATTCAACAATCAAGTAATAAGGATATTTATTATGTTTCCAACTTATCTGTTAGGAAATGGCGGCTGTACTAAAACTACACCCTCACAATAGGATAGAATTAGAAAGCAATGCTGGGAATGCTGATGGTATGTACGTTGTAGGAATGAAACCACATGCAGGCGTACAGTCCTGATATGTACAAGGCCTGAGCTCATTCTCTCTTCCATGTGAAGAGTCAAGTGGCAGGCAGTCTGCTTGTCTAAAAACCTGGATAAAGTTTTGGCCATAAATCTGACAGCTTTTATCTAAGCTTAAGATTCTATGTTTGAGAATGGTCAGAAGAATTAAAAGGTACTTAAGCAATATGGAGTACCATATTTTAGTATAATAATCAAAGCAAAGGTATTACCTTTCTGATAAGGGTAAGAGTTGTTTTAAATTAAGTAATAGTTTTTGTTTTAATTAGTTATTTCTAGTGAACTTGGAGTAAATAACTGTGTCTTGAAGGTAAAGAAAGGATAGGACCTTGGTAGAAAGATAGTGTCTCTGCGAGATGATACTAAGGAATTCAGAGCTGCACACACAATGAGTACAAGGAGCCAGGAACCATGGTTGCCCATCATTAAATCATTCTACCTCAGGTTGCCCTTACTTGAAAGTCTTTTTCTTTTGTAGTTGACCTTGGTGTTCATTCCAACATGAATCTGTCAGTTCATATGCAACTTGTAAAAGAAAAGCACAGGGAAGGTTGTTTCCATGTTGTGATTTACCTCCAGCCTAGACTACAGGGATGCCCTTGGGCCATGCTCTCCCTATGTGCACACATTTGTTGGAGAAACAGACTAGAACATAGAATTGCTTCAGTTTGATCTTCTATGGCCTATCTCTGACCCTACTTCCTACAGAGGATACAACACGAAGCTTTAACGTTTACACTATTTCTGATAGCCTGCTGTGAGCTGAATTTCTCTTTTTATAGCCAGTTTAAATCAACTCAAGCAGAACTAAAATACAAGAGTATCTATTGTTCTGTGTATGAAGAAAAATTGTGCTTGACTTGGTAATATGCTGAGTGTTATGATTTTGGTCTCTGAGCATTCTTGATCCCAATCTTTCTATTTCCTCCATAAACAAACTTAAGCACATGAAAGGTAAAGGTCTATTATACATAATTATATAATTAGAATACAATTGCACAATAGATGGGTTTATAAGTTGTTTCATCAGTTAAAAATGTTAAGGAGTTAAGGACTGCAGTATCTACCTTTAATAGCTTCTTAACTTTATATGATTTCTCTAGATTATTTTTCTTACTTGTCTGGGCATTTTTGGGTTTCACTCTAAAATGATCATTGTCTGTTCCTATGTCTTGAAATATCTTCCCTTTGTTTTCTGTGGTTCTAATCCCTAGATGATATATTTCAGTCTTTGATTATTTTCTTTTAACTTTTGCATATGACAAGATTTAGAAGCATAATTTCATTCGCCTATGTGTATTCAAAGTCAATTGAAGAGAAATTCTTTGTTAGCAATGCATTTTAAGAATTATTTTCCTGCAAAAACCATGAATGAATTATTGAACATTTTATTTCACTCACTATTATTAGCACATACCACATTAACATATTCATAGGATTGACTGTGATGTTTACATGTGTGCACATATCACACTTCTGTATTCCCAATTTTCCAATTCTTATATCTGTTTCCTTACCATGTAGTCTTCCTTTTGCTTTAGAAATGTATCTCTCCTTTAAATTCTAGCTTGTATGATAGAAGCATACACTACTTGTTGCATTTATCCCTTTATGCTACAACTTAATACTTTATTATTTTATTGCTGTGTAGTATATTTGGATGTCAGACATTATGGTGTAACATAGATATTTTTAAAAGAAGGGAGTAGTTCTATTTATCTTTAGAAAATTCTGGAAGCTATAGTTATATTAATAAATACACATAGCAAAATAACCAAAGTAAAGTTTTGAAGGTTTCTAATACATACAAGTAATACCATTGGTGAAAAATGGAATGTTAATTATCTTTATTTGTATATGTGCATTAAAGAACACTTTTATAAAACATAAGAATTTGCAAGCAATGTGTGCAGATTCACAAAAAGATGAAAATAATAGAAGTTATTTGTCCTTTTTATCTTTCATTCTTTTTCTTAATATATATATATATATATACAC
>JAQHUG010000017.1:614761-629871 GCA_028555095.1 Dicrostonyx torquatus | reverse complement strand
GCTGGGTCTTGAGGTAGATTGATTCCCAATTTTCTGAGAAACCGCCATACTGATTTCCAAAGTGGCTGTGCAAGTTTGCACTCCCACCAGCGCTGGAGGAGGGTTCTACTTTCTTTGTATCCTCTCCATCACCCGTGTATTTAATCTTAGCTATTCTTACTAATGTAAGATGGTATCTCAGAGTCGTTTGGATTTTCTACCTTAATTGTCATTATAGAAAGGTTATGTAGCAACTGATGGAAGCAGATGCAGAGATCCACAGCTAGCACTGGTCCGAGCTCCCAGAGTCCAGTGAAGAGATGGAGGAGGCATATGATGAGTAAAGGGGTCAAGATAATGATGGTGATATCCAGGGAAATGGCTGAACTGAGCTTGTGGAAGCTCACTGGCTCCGGACTGACAGCGGGGGAACCTGCATAGGCCTCTGAACGAGGGTGACTGTTGTGTGGCTAGAGCAGTCTGGGAGGCCATGGGTAAGGGAACCAATATTTATTTCTAGTGCTTGGAGAGCATTTTTGGAGCCCATTCTCTTTAGAAGCACACGTTGCTCTGCCTATGTATGTGGGGGAAAGGCCTTTGTATTACCTCAAAGTGATGTGCCTGACTTTGTTGACTCCTCATGGGAAGCCTTACCCTCTCTGAGTAGTCGATGGGGGTGGGGTGGGGGAGAAAGTGTGTGTGGAGAATAGGTGTAGAGAGGGAGAGGAAACTGGGATTGGTAGGTAAAATTACAAAAAATTGTTTAAAAAATTGAATGGGTCTTGGTAAGAGAAAAGAATCAGCTGGAGCTGCAAGAACATACGAATATAGAATCAGAAGTAATATCAAATCACACTGTGGGTAGGTGCTAGGGGTGTGTGTATTTGTACATGTATGTTTGAGACACTATGAAAGAATATACAAAAGATAGATTAGTTTGTAAATACTTGTGGGTGTGACCCAGAAGAAAATAAAAAAATCTACATGAACGTCTTGATAACTCATACTGCCTCTAACATTAACCTCTAATTTCAGATATTCATTATAATTTTCTTTCTTATTTATGCCTTATTTGTCTCTTTTCCTTGTATTAGATAAACAAGTTTACAATTTGTGTCTATTTCCTCTAGGATAATAAAATTTTGCTTGGCTATGATATTATTTTCTTGTTATTTGGATGAAATATCTTTTTTTTTTCCTCTTCCTATCCTTGGAACACTTTTGGAAGAAGACTTAGTTTCTTAAACCTCTCTATCCTGAGCTTCTTTCTACATTTACCCATGATAAAGCAGAAGCAACAAGCTTATAGTTCAAACAGTTGGATGTTTCATTGTCAGGACTTTTATGAACTGAACAGATGTAAGCTGACATTGGTCAGACCTATTGCTTGCTTTTTTGACTGGGTTTCTATGACATGACATAAAAATAAGAATATTATTTAGAGATTTATTGCTTGTCGCATATAGCTTAATGAAAGTAGACCTTCTCATAGTGTCATTGAAATATATTATATAGGTTGAATTGTTGAACCCTTAAAGAAACACACTCAGAATTATTTTAAATCATAGGCATAATTTTCCTAACATGGAGAAATGTAAAATTGTGTAGATAAATGAGAGGGTAAAGAAAAGAAAGGGAGCATGGGATGGGATAACTAACATTAGGAATGCTTGAGAAAACACACATACACGCATGTATTTCTTGCAAAGCAGATATTGTCCCTCCCAGAAGTGACAGGCCAGTATTGGTTGTGAGATATTCCCTCACGTTCTTGGTCATGGATTTATATAAAACCCTCTAAACAGTAGAGTTATTGTCATTGATCTTTGTTGTTCACTAAAATTTAATGGTAGCTATTGGAGAAATTTTCACACATTTGACCACAGAACATAGAGAAATAAAGTTGGTTCTACCCCAAAATCTTTTTGCTGCTGTGTAAATTGTTGAGGGAAAATAATCATGAGCAGTCTTACACAAACATATGTGAAACCTGTGAACTAAAAATGGCCAGTGTAAAAAGATACGCTCATTGGTACAATAGTGACACAAATTTATGGGGTAAACAGCTGCTCTCTGATTGGATTTAAGAACCACTCCACTTTAGTGTGTATTGATTCTTAAAATGTAAACCTAGCTAAGATACCATGATTTGGAACTCAAAGGCTTGAGGAATGAACCGAAAATATTAATTTGTTACATGGGCATACAATTAGATAACCCTCCAGACTCATGACTCTATATCTAAAGACTAGTGTTATTTGAATGAAATACAACTTTATTATGTTTTTTTTCTCTTCCTATCCCTGGAACACTTTATTTTTGTTGTTGTTGGTTGCTTGGTTGGTTTGGTTTTTGTCTATGGCCAGTTGATAAGTTTAATGCATAAACAGCTGATTAAAGAATGCAGAATAAAGCCGGGCGGTGGTGGCGCACTCCTTTAATCCCAGCACTCGGGAGGCAGAGGCAGGCGGATCTTTGTGAGTTCGAGACCAGCCTGGTCTACAAGAGCTAGTTCCAGCGCAGGCTCCAAAGCCACAGAGAAACCCTGTCTCGAAAAACAAAAAAAAAAAAAAAAAAAAAAAAGAATGCAGAATAAATATCACTGGAGTACTCAGCCACAAATAGGATAGTTATGCTACCAAATCTCATAAAATATTACAAAATTCTGCAATATATAACACACTAGAGATTTTGGAAAATAAAAACAAAAGGACACAGGTAGTAGATGTTTATACTGGAGAACAGTGTTTCAGCTTCATATCCTCTTTTCTCTTATCATACAAGAATTTTCCAATGTCAGATATTAGGAAGTATCTTATTATTAGCCTTAACAAAATTTCATACAGCTGTAATGAGTCATAATGAAATTAATCATACCTCTATTAATTTGTAATAACTTGTTCCTTAGGAAAAATACTTTATATAAAAAATGCAAATTAAAATTCTAAGAAACTAGGATCATGCAAAGTGGGTTAAATATCCTTGTAGAAATGTGTTTAAGGTTGTGCTATCATTTCATAGAACATTTTAAATAAAATAATTATGTGTTTGTAAATTCGTTAATTAAATGAAATTCTTTTACTAGATTTATGTCAGAAGAATCATGCCTACAGACTGAGAGAGAAAACAGTTCTTTATTTCTCTTACCACAGATTAGATTGTTGCTACTATTCTGGAGACTCCATTTTTTGTGATTGTGTATTATATATCTATACTCCAAAATAATAATGGGGTATTAAGAAAACATTAAAATTATTTAAAAGAAAATGAACAAAATATTAAATGTCCACATAATAAACAGCACTCCAGAGTCAGAGAATAAATATGAGTATAGGGCATGTCTTGAAGAACTGGATGTTTGGGCTTTGCGCTATGGTGATATTGTTAGGTATATAGTTTCAGAAATGGTCATTTCAGTGTTGGTACTGTTAGGCAAGAAGGTTGTTTCAGAGAGTTCCTAGTGATAGGCCTATCTGTCTGACAAGAAAATTAGTTAATACTGTCACATTTTTCATGTGGATTTTAAAAATAATTGATATATTTTTCTGATCTATTGTAATGTCTAGAGTTGACAAATATATAGGAAAAGACAAACTAATAATGGTAAAACATTTATTAAATTAGAATCTTATGTAAAGTAGAAAAAGATAAGCAAAGAAAATCAACAGCTGTGAAGAAATATTATTAAATGAGAAGATATGATTTTAGGGTTATAACAGGGACAGAGAAGTACTAGAGATCTTTATTCAATACTGTTTATATTTTAGAAGAAATATTTCCTTCTTTTAAGATTATTATCTCTAGTCTATTTTCATAGAGACAGAAGCTCAAGAAACACTTATATGAAAGCAAGCGTATTTAGAAGAGACTGAAAATCTGCATGCCACATGTACCCAAATGTTGTTCTAGTCTCATTTTTCCAAAGCTGCCATAGCCACACAGCCATTGTAGTGCTGAACAGCACATGAGCAGTACCTTTGTCTTTGGATTTTTTAGCTTACTAAGCTTCCTGTACAGAGACTTCTACCCAGGTTCCATATGCCTGATGCTCACAATTCATTTTTCTCTTAACACGTTGTTTAGGAACTGTCAAATACTCTTCTAAACACTTTTATGAATTAACTACTTAACTTATTGTGCTGTCACATAGATCAAGAACAGTTATCTGGTTAAAGGATTCCCATGTAGAATGAATACCTCAGCCTTTACTCACACAATATCAAATGATTTAATAAATTCTAATTGGAAAAAAAAGATGCTAAATACCACCACTTTATTTTAGACAATACATTCTTAAATGGTGTTGTTGGAAATGATAAATATTATCACAACAGGGCAAAAGACACAATAAGACCAGGCTTTCAATGGAAGAGCAATTCTAGATATTGAAAATCAAATCTACAAAATATCAATTGGCTATTATTTTGTATTAAATGCCAATTTGGTGTTATACTTCTGAAAAAGAATATTCCAATGTAAAGTATGTTAGTTGGCCACAATCTCATAAGCTCTGATAAAACAAATGTCTTCCTATAGATCCTTAATGTGCAACATAATGAGGCATAAAACAGTGAAACGAGGCATTTTATTTTGAATAACCAGAGTCAACATCAATCTGGGAGGGCATATGCGTATCCAGGGTAGAATCTGAAATGACAGTAAACCTTTCTATTTTTCAATGTCATCTTCGATTTAATGTTCCCAGATGCTATGGTCACATGCAGGAGTATTTAGGAAGTTATCAACATTTACATTAAAGGTCATTTGGGAGGAGTTTAATTTTTCTGTTTTACATCCATTAATATAAATCATTGTTAGATTTTAATTGTATATGCAGGAAACAGTATTAATTAACTCTCATATATACAAAGAAAATGTGGGTTCAAATCTTGGCTGTGCAATGTAATGAGGAAAATGTATCATTCCTCTGTATGGTTTGTTATAATTCCAATCTAAAATGAGGATTATAGCTATTTCAAAGAGATACCATCACAAGTAAATGAGATAAGTACTAGCAAAATTGATCAAAGGTCTTGACAGTACAAACTCAGTATTCTTTTTGCTTTCATTATAGAATCTAAAATAAGCTTTTGCTACACAAAAAAATAACAAACTATGTACCAATCTTGCATGTACACTTCACAGATGAGAGTAGGCCAAAAACTTCTGTGATGTCTTCCAAGTCCTTTACTAATCTACTATGAGCAAACAGACGATGAAATAACAGTGCATTCCCCTGGCATTTTTTTCCCATTGACCAAACTCTAGCCAGGGCTGATTCAAGCATGTTCTCAATAACTTCATTTTACAAAGAATCCTCAAAAGTGATGCAGTTGGAATCTTCTAACTTCATTGCTGTCTCATCCCATTTAGATAATAAGACTTTATCTCTCACAATTACACAGATGATTTCCAGACCAATTGGCCTGGCCTTCATAGATTGGGTGAGCCAGAATTTTTGTTACATTTGAAATTTCCTCTTCATAGATTTTCATCCATTGTCCATTATCCAGCATTCAAACTCTGCTTCTTGTCTACAAATTTCCACTTGATTTTGAAATTGAGCACAACACTCTTTATTACTGCAGTTTTCTCTGTATCTATTGCTCTATTATTTAGTCAAACATTGCAAAGTCCATTGTCTTTAAATCCCTGACTATATTGAGGATTCCTATTTTCACATTCCCGCCCTTAATAGGAGCTTTGGCTTCAAAGTTGGCTTACATGAAACTTGAAAAGTATCTCAGCAAAAATTCGACCCCAAAGAATTATTTATTGATGCTGTGTACTTGCTAATCTTCTACAACTCTCTCCTTTTGCAGTAACTGAGACTGGCATGCAGGAGCTGCTTTGTTGATCTCCTTTCTTTCACTGCTTTTTGATTTCAAGTTGTGAAACACACACATGGAACTTCTCATCCACAAAGATAACAAGAACAACTACAACAGATTAGCTGTCCTCTCTCAAGCATCATGGAAGGCAGCTTCATAAGGAATCTCTCTGTCTCTCACATCTTCAAGAAGAACATTTCTCTCTACTTATTCCCTAACATTTGCTGTATCAACCTTTAAGCTCAGTTCTAGATCAAACTACTTTTGCTGTGAAAGAAGTTGTTGGGTTCTCACTGTCTTTAACTAGAGAACGACTGTTTTCATTTGTAAATTAACTCTTTACAATATTATTAACTTTCTTAGGAAAAATTTTCAGTCATTTATTTCAGATGAATTCTAAAGAAGAAAATCCCACATTTGACACCAGTTTTTTGAGACAATGCCTCTGTGAACCTCTCTGCCTTTCTCCTACTTCGTTTAATTTCTAACATATTCTCATGTTGCTCTGCCATCTTAATAAAAGACCATTTTTCAGCATCAAGATCCTCAACAAATTCTCTTACCAAGGCATTATCTCATTTACTGTTATTCTGTTTACTTCCTGTTTTGCTCTTCTTTGTATTTTCAATGCACTTATCATACACTCGTGTGGTTATCATCTATAATTCATGTGTAGAAGAGCCATATTCTTGAATATAAATATAAAATGAATATGTTTACTACCTACCTATCTTCTTGTTTATTCTAAAGAGTTAGGAATTTAGAAATATAAAGCCAAGCAACTGAAATAAATCATAAGAAAAATATATAATTAAAGCCATTTAGGTTTTTAACAAAATAAACAATTTCAAAGCTTTGAATAGGAAGCATCCTACCAGGAGTGGGAAAAAAATAATATATAAAGTAGGTTACACATCCCTAACTCAAGGACAGTTCTTAGTGCAGAAGCAGGATCAATCTCTTAAAATCTTTAATGTTCTAGGTGAAAAGTCACTTTAGGGGGCAATTAGAGGATAGACTCATTAAACCAGTTGTATGAGGCCATGCGGCATGGGTATAAGAGGTTAGGCAGTACCATTAGGAAGTAACCTGGAAAACCAGTCATTTGAATGACTTTGCCTTTGAGGGCACCTCACAGAAAGCAGACACAAAGCAACTGCTTAGGGTTTCAAAATCCAAAGTGACTGAGCACAATGAAGAAAGAAGACCTGATGACCTGCCTTATTTTAGTAGTTTTAATTTGAACTTCAAAATAGTTGTTGAGCATGAAAGAAATATCTCTAAAGGTTATAAAGAAGGCAAAGGTTCAGCTTTCCTGGTGAATTGAAGACAAGTTTACACCTAGATAACAAGTTCACTGAATCTTCTTCCTCTCCATCAATACTAACCAGGTGAACTAAGACATATTTAAGGATACAGATAATCTTCAAGTTGTAAAATTGGTGTCACCTTTTATACAATCTTCTATTGTATATCTAGGAAAAAAATAAAGCTTAAGAAAGTTTGAGGGACTTGAATCTGACAATGTTCTACAATGAAGACAAAAATGGACTTATCTTTTTATCTTTTGTGCAGAATCTATAGCAATGACCTAAAACCTTATATAAAGCAATCATGGAGATAGAGACAACAAAGTCGGAAGAAAAATTTTCATTTATCCATGTCTTTCTAATCTCTGCCACCAGCTTCAAAATGAAACTACTACCCTCTTCCAGTTAGTAATTTATCTCTTCAATTCCTCAGTTATTAAGAGAGGAAAAAAACTCAAAGTATCATACCTGTAGAAGTTGAGCAAAACTTTCCCTTCCTTTTCTGATAGAACTGAGACAACTTCCCTGGGACAGGTCCTGGAGGCACACGTGCGAAATCACATACTCAGTAATTCTCTGGAACTGGATGACCCAATCAATAGCTCTGATGTTTTCCCACATGAGAACTTCATTTTCCCACTGGACACTAAGAAATGTATAAATCTACAGTCCAAAATCTTCTTTGAAAAAAGCCTTCAATCACCTAATCTTCAAGGCTAAAAAGGGTAGGGATGCATCATATTTTTCCCTTTAGAAGTTAATTCTTTTTAAACTGAATGCAATATTATGTCTAATAGTCAAGTCCTCTGAGAAGTCAATATTATTTTAGTATAATGCTCATAGTTTCCTTGATCAAGGATCTGGTTTAGCAAATTAGGAAAAACTGATTTATTCTGATCAAAAGAATGGGGTTTCTCTCTAGCTATGGATAAAGTCTTAACATTCCAGGACAGATAATCCTGGTAGATATGACACTGATACGGGATTGTCCTCTGAATGCTATTAATATGGATTATTACCATAGGTTAGTAAAGAAGTTGTTTGGCCAATGGCTTAGTAGAGTAAAGCCAACAGAAAATCTGAACAGAGATACAGAGAGAATGTAGGCTGAGTCAAAAAGATGCCATGTAGCTGCCAAAGGTGTAACATGCTGGCACTTGGAAGCCACAGCCTAGTGGCAGTACACATATTAGTAGAAATGAGTAAATTTAAGATGTAAGGGGGGCTAGGAATACGCTGGAGTCACTGGCCAAACACTGTTGTACTCTGATTTTTTTAACTTATGCTAGGTGTGTTAGAAACAGTTTTCTTTGGACCTTTTCAATTTTCTCTGAATTTGAACTGAGAAATAATTACTGGCATTTAATTATTGGCAAAAAAATAATTCATAAAATTATTTAATATTTATTATAAAGTTTTCTTTGTTAATACATGTAAAACATAAACCACACTATCTCAAGAGTGTGAAATTTTTACTAATTTTGAAAATGAACAGTAGCAGATATTAATGAGGATAAATCAGGATAATGAAGAAATATACTGCACTATTTCAAAACTTTTCAAATACATTTCAAGCCTTCAAATGTATTTAATATTAACAATGAAAGAACCAAAAAGCTACCCATCAATGCAAATGATAATTTCAATCATGAGTTTTAAAATAGTATAAGACAATAACAATTCAAGTTGTAATTTTTAATATATATATATATATATATTTATATATATATATATATATAGTACTATAACTTTAATTTGTGGTTTTATATGTATTCTTATTATCCAGCATGTATACTTTACTGGTTTGTTTGTATTAACTAATTTAGAATTTAACTTTTTCACATCTTTTTACTCTAGGGTTAAAAAGTTTGTTATAAATTATCCTATTTTGCCTACATTGTAAATATATGTATCCTATGGTCACACAATTAGTTTATTGCACAGCCATACAGATCTTTCAGCAAACCCTATTCGTCAAGATTTTATGAACTAACTTCTCACCTCTTCTTTCTGTTAATCTCTTGAATTATTTTCTTTTATTCCCATAACTTTAACCAAATACTTCTGGCTAATTTGGAGTATACGCTTTTCTTTGTATAATATATGAAAGACTAGTGATTTATATACAGTGGTGTAAATCAGAAACTCCTCTTCGGATGGCAGAAGAGGAGCTCTTTGGACTTCTTAAAGCTTCACACTCAGAACAAAATATGAATTCTGTAGAAGTTACCATTCTTTGGAGACAATAAAAGGAAAGACAATTCAAGTTCTCTGCCCCTTAGTATTTTTATTTAAATTGGTCGAAGTCCTGTAATTGATCCAGGTTAACTCCAACCAAATGCATACTCATCTTTTTTTCAATTTTTTTTGTCTCCAACCATGTTGGATCAACTATTGTCATGGAAATACTGTCTTTATTCTGCTGTGTAATGTACACTTCTATTCGTATACATATGTTCTATTGTCATGGAAATACTGTCATTATTCTGCTGTGTAATGTAACACTTCTATTAGTATACATATGTTCTATTGTCATGGAAATACTGTCATTATTCTGCTGTGTAATGTAACACTTCTATTAGTATACATATGTTCTGAAGGCTTTAACTAAATCAGTTTCTCCATCATCACTCATCAAGCAAAGCACAGCTACCATTGTGGAGTGGCAGGTAAGGAAAGGACCCTAATATCCTACACGCTTAGCACATATCAATTAAAATGGTATTAGATCACTAATTATAGATATCATTTGAACATTGGTTTCATAGAATTTAGGTGTTTTATCACTGAAAATTTGTTTACCAGAACCAAATAGAAATATTTCTTTTTGATCTATATTATAAATCTACCTCCAGGTCTCAGGAGAAAAAAAATCCAACACGTTAGTGCTTGAGGTGTGTTTCAAAATGAAGGTAAAAGATAATATGAGTATTTTTCAATAAGAAAGATACCAGTATATTTTTCTGAGAGAAGTTCCAGAAAGCTTTCATAAAAATGGATGTTCCATGGCTCTCTAAAACCATTTAAAATATTGTTTCAGTTGCCCAATAAATTTTTTAAGCTACAAAATTTTCCCCTGAAAATCCTATTTTTGTGGCAGCCAATAAATAATGTGGATTCTTTTTAATTCCTGATTCCTTGTAATAATCAGAGAGCGATCAAAGAAGAGAGGGTTGTGGTTGGGTTATATTGTTCTTTTCTCATCCTCTCTATTTCCTGCTGTGATACAAAAGATTTGCTTTTGCTTGCTGACAGTGGTACTTTGCTTTGGGCAAAAGAAAAGCGATCTCAGAACACCAGTGAGAAAAATGTTATTTCAACAAATTTCAACATATCAAAAATTCAACATCTGTCACTTCCCTGCCCTTGTAATAGTAAGAGCAGTGCCCTGTCATTTTGTTATAAAATATCCATAATGTCTGGTTTCTCAAATGAAGCCATAGATGTGTTATCACAAATACCAGGGTTGTAAAGACAAAACTGAATAAAAAAAAGAAAGCACATTTAACAAATGGTGCTGGTATAACTGGATATCAACATAGAATGGTTGTTAAGGTAAATGTAGAAGAATGAAAATAGACCCATATCTATTACTATACACAAAACTCAAGTCCAAATGGACCAATACCATTCATTCTTTAAAAATCTTCTATCATCTTCTAATGTCTTATGTTTACTTTTACAGTCTAAATTTCAAAATTAATATTACAAACCTTTCTGAGTTAATATCCTCAGCTCTATGACCACCCTCATTTTGTCTTACTGTCTCAGTAAACATAATACTTTTAGAATGACCCTTAAAATTTATGGATTGTAAGTTTAACCTCAACCATGTGGCTTACTGAGCTTTCTTGACTTCTCTGGCCTCTCAGCAGATAAGTAAGCTAATTCCTTAACAGAATCATAACTGATATTATTGGGAATTAATACCTATTTAGATGAAATTGGCCACCATGTATCATGACTTGGGAGGACAGAACTTGTCTCTAGTCCTTTTCCATCTGGCTACGTGAACTAAGTGCGTTGGCTGTCACACGTTTCCACAGTGATATACTACTTACTTACCTTATCCTACAGATTAAGGTAGCATTTACTAGTGAGTCAGTAAACAAGATTGGAAAGATATTCTTTTTCTAAATTGTTTCTGGTAATTTTTGCAATTTATAAAAATCACAATTTTCACAATTTTTACAATGTGAAAAGCCAACCACTTTGATGAATGCAATTATCTAACACTTATTCTTGCTTAAATGGTTGTTAAGGTAAATGACAAATAGTAATAGGGAAAACAAAAACACTTGAGAAATGAAAATTCAGAAGTTTGTTCCTGTCAACAAAATAGATCCGGATGTGTAGTCTAGCTTGGCAATAATACAGCATTCCATATGGACACACAAAGAGAAAAGGAGCTTTATTTCCCTCGCCCTTTTCCACAGTTTGGGTCTTAACTACATGTCCCCTGCTGATCTGGGTTTATGTGCATATCCATGTCTTAATAATCAGGAAGATAAAACACGTACTCTTACATCTTTATTCAGCCCATTTCTAATAGTTTGTAAGTCACAATGAGGTTGTGGTCTTACCGGGAAACATTTAGCATGTTTGACTCTGGCGATTTTATGGCTGCTCTCTCTGACTCAGCCTTCTCTCTCCCAGAATTCTGTTCTGTCCTCCCCACCTATCTAAGATTTTGCCTTATCAATAGGCCAAGGCAGTTTCTTTATTCAACCAATGAAAGCAATACAAATGAAGAAGCACCTCCTATACCATTTCCCTTTTTTCTGTTTAAACAATAAAGAAAGGCTTTCATTTTAACATAGTAAAATTACATATAACAAAACAGTTACCAAACAAGAATTGCAGTTACAGTATTTGTATCTATTTTATCTTTATCATAACAAAGGAAAACTGTAACTATCTATCTGTTCTTCAACTCCATCAAAGACTCCAGAAGGATATAATATTACCTAAGTAAACATGAAGTAAGCAACTTCCAAACTCTAGAAATGACCGAGACAACTCGCTGCTTGAACAGTCACCCAAAGTTCCTCTGTACCATTGGGCAACCATCTTCAGCCTACAGTCCCATAGTATCCAGCAGAAATTTCCATGAAGCAGGAAAATTCAAAGACAGTTCAGTCACTTTCTTCTGTGTCCTGCAGAATGTCTTGCATACTCTTTCATGAAGCAGGAATCCTGAAGGATCATCTCACCTTTAGGCAAATTCAGCAGTCCTCTCTCTGTGGGTTCTTTGTGTCCATTTAAGCAGTCCAGGCAAGAGCAGTTTCTTGCTCACATGGCTAGCAAACTTCATAAGGAGCCTCTTTGATGCCCATCTTCCACAGGAAGTAGCTTGGTGCTGCCAGGAGCAGACATGTCTCATTGTCATGAAAAGCCCTAAGTTATTAAAACATTAAATATCTATGCACTTCTAGGAAATCTAACTAGCATGACTACAAGCTTGACTATTATAGAGATTATCTATTAACCTATATTTCTTAATTATACATTACATTTTTAAATGAACTACACAATCACAATACCTTAATCAAGAGCAGAAATATATGTACATATATATATATATGTATGTATATATATATATATATGAAAATTGACCTTAAACTTGTATCAATAAATTAAAATACATATCAGTGCAAATTATTCATCTCTATGTCAATGCTCTTTTAAATAATTAAGGTGTTAATTTCCTATACTACTTTAGCTCACCTCAGGTAAAAAAGGCATGTCATTTCTAAACATTCATAGCAATTATTTTGTATAAAAATATAATTAAGTAAGCTTGTACATAATAAAATCAAATAAATTTTCATAGAAATATTAGCACATATAGTTGAATAAAGTAAGAGAAAAATATATTTACAGTTTTTTATGTTACACAGATATTTTTATATATTATAAGTTTTGACATCTTTTTGTTGTATTATTTCTAAGAAAGTAATTATTTGCCTTCTTTTTATTTATTTATTACCCATTTTGATTAAAATATAACTGTATTATTCCCCCTCCCAAGTCTCCTCCCAAATCTCTTCTCTCCCATGCTTTTCATGTCTCACCCCATCACTCTGACCACTTTCAAACTGATAGTAATTTTTCTTGCTTTTTTACATATATGTGTATATTTACATGCCGGAAAAATATATAAATAGATGTTGATGAATCTATTTTTGTTGCTTGTGTGAACACGATTTAAGGGTTGACACTTTTAAGATAAACAATTAGGCTATGCATCTGCTATTGCTGGGGTCTTCCTTGTAGAATACTGAGAGATTCTCTTCTGCCATATTTCTTACCTGGTCTCGAAATTCCCCCCTGACACACCGGCCCCATCATTTCCAGCAGCTTCTTTCAGTACTTCCCCCTTCTTCTCTCCCAACCTGATGGCTATCTTTCAATCTCCACCATCCCTCAGTCCACTCACAAAAATTCTTCAATTTTCCAATCCCAGCGAGATTCTGGAATCCACACAGCTAAAAATGCTGTAGTAATAGCGACGGATAGCAGTAGTAGCTTGAATTGGCCATCTTCTGTGACCAGATTGGTGCCTAGGATAATTGTCGTCAGACATGCTTCTGTGTCAGAGATGCTTCCTACAGAAGCTGATGTAAACAAACATAGTCAAACATTAGGCAGAGTACAAAAATCCTGCAGAAGAGGAGGGAAAGGATTGTAAGAGTCAGAAGAATCAAGGACACCACAAGAAACACTGGTGCTCACAGAGACCGAACCAACAACCCGGGACACTGTTTGGGACTGACTTAAGTTCTCTGCATACATTAGTTACAGTTTGTATAGCCTGATCTTGTGTGGGACTCCTAACAGTGAGACCCAGGGATGACTCTAACTCCTTTACTGGCTTTTGACACCCTGCTTCTCACACAGGGTCACCATGTCCAGCCATAATACATGCTTAGTCTTACTAGAACTTGATATACTATGGTTTGTTGATATTGCTAGGATACCTGGCCTTTCCTAAACAGAAACGGAGAAAGAATGGACTGGGGTGTGGAACGAGGTATGGGTATGTGGGGTGTGTGGGGAGTGTGTGTGTGTGTGTGTGTGTGTGTGTGTGTGTGTGTGTGTGTGTGTGTGTGTAGGGAGGAGAAGCTGTGGCCAGGATGAAAATAAGTAAGTAAATAAAGTAATTAAAAATAATTAACAATTAGGATTCTCTTCCCTGTGAGACATTGTTTTTATTTCCATAATCAACAGCTGCCTGATTTTTTTTTCCTTCCATGTTGTATGTTTGTTTATGTACCATTGTTCAGCTCTGGTTTGTGTAGCCATTTCTGTTAAATACTGTGTCATATAGTTATTTTTGGCTTTTTTTTTTTTTTTTTTGGTTTTTCAAGACAGGGTTTCTCTGTGCCTCCCGAGTGCTGGGATTAAAGGCCTGCGCCATCACCGCACGGCTATTTATGGCTTTTTGCCATAATATTACAAACTTTTTTTCTCCTCATCCATAGTGTTTCCTGAGTTAAGGATGCAATACTTCTGATGTTGATGGGATAAACACCCCATGATTTGCATCACTTGGCAGTATGCTCAATTATGATTTTCCAAAGTGGTCTCCATTACGATAAAAATAAAAGAAGTGTATTAGATAAGGCATGATAGCTGCATGGGTATACAGGTAAGATTTAGAATGTAGTTATGAAATGTTAGTCTAACACATTGGTTGTAGTAGATTCTCAACAAAGATTCATGACCTCACTATTCAGAGAAGATAGCAAAGTTTGTAATTTCTGCCATGATTTACCTTCTGTTGAATGGGCTTTAAGATCAGTTAGGCAGTTGATGGTTACCAACATGTGATTGTCCTTCATTGCTTCTTTATAGATATCTTGCAATGCTGATCATTATTGTGAGTTTAAGTGTCACTGGTTGATAGGACTATTAATTCCTTCTGGCCCTTGGCAAGTGTCACAGGATTTTCTGGTATGATGTCAATAGGCTATGGGAAGAAGATTTT
>JAQHUG010000017.1:564472-614211 GCA_028555095.1 Dicrostonyx torquatus | reverse complement strand
AAAAAAATAAATAAATACTGCTCAACTAACCTTAATCCTGTGTCAGAGTGTAAGATGTCATTAATAGAGGTTTAAAAGCCTCCAACTTAAGAGGGAAAAGAAGAGCACAGCAAGTGCTTTAGTAGTCACATATACTGCACAATCCAGCCATTAAAAAAAAAAGACATTTCTCATGGCTGATACGGAAAGTTTTCAGGCTATGGTTTTTGTGGGGAGTATTGTCTGCCTAAGTGGCATAACTTCCTGTTATAAACTTCATATATTTTATTTATGTTTAGGTAAGTATAAAATGATAAGGGTCTTTGAGGCTTTCCTTAAAATATCTTGGTGTTATTTGCCTCATCTCACCCCCCCCTCCACTGGCCTTCCTCCCTCCTCCTCAGTTGGTTTTCCCTCCCCATTTTTTTTAATTTTCTACCTTCTTATCACTTATATCCTTATATTCCTATCTCAATCCCCAAATCCCTTGTTCACCTTATACATTTCGGGTTTCTGTGGTCACTCATTTATCAAAAACAAAACAAAACAAAAATGTGCTTATTTGAAGGTTTGAAGCTAATATCACAGGTGAAAGAGAACATTTGGCATTTGTGCGATAACAAATCTTATTTCAAAATCAGACTTGACCTCAAATAATGTGTAGCATTGACACTTAAAACTATTAGCAACTACATTTTTCTTTGTTTTTTCTTTCTTGTCTTCTTATTTGTGCATATGTATATCTCCCTTTGCTCATTTATTGCAATAAAATAGAAGACATTAAAGCATCAACTGTATTCATCTATGCTGTAGCACTACATTTATTTATTTTCACAAATTTGCTGAGAGTGTCTTTTTTTTCTCTTGTGTATAGGAAACCAAACACATGCTATCTGTTTCTGCAGCAGTGTCATTTTCTTCAGGAATTGTCCTTGGTGGTTTCTCCTGTTCCCTCCCTCCTTGCCTATCCACAGTGTTAATTCTTCAGTGTATGCCATAAGCAGGGAGTGTGTGCCTTTTCTTTGTGTGTACCATTCAGATTAATTAAAAGAAGCCACACATAGATGATTAGTATTTTTCTGGTTAGGCACTCTTCAATAAAACAGAACATGTCATTGTTCAAGTAAAGGGACTGCTCTTCATTCTATAATAATAATAGTTACTCTATTTGGGCATCTGGTCCTCATTATAGAGACACCTCTTAAAATAATGATTTATTAAAGTGTTTTCAGTCCTTTATTTTCCTGTCTGAGTCTTTACTTTCTTCTAATCCTCTCTATTTTGCTGTCTGCTACTCTTTCTAAAATTCCGCTTACATTATAATTACCAGAGCTACAAATGACATCTATCTTGATAAACCTAATGTTTGATGTTAGGGATCATTGTATATAATCTTTCTATAGCACTTAACTGGGTGCTGTTTATAAGAACATAGCATTAGGCACACATCACGGCTTTGTTTTCTTTCTGTTAGCAGTGAGTCTTTTGATTCTCATTATTTTTTGCTATCCCACTCTGCTGGCAAAAATTTCAAAGTGCCCTTTAACCTCAGTTTTCTACTTAGTTACACTTTGGGAAAAATAATATCTACTTTCATGGTTTTAAATATAATTCATATGAGAAAAAATTAATGCTTATCCATTGATGTGTTTATCTAATAGAAATCTGAAATACAGCAAGTTTGGAACCAGTCTCTGAGCTGCCACCTTGCAGCCTATTTTTCATATTATTTAAAAAATTACAATTAAAATATAATTACATCATTTCCCCTCTTCACATTTCTCCCTCCAACTTTTTGCTTACAAGCAAGCTTCTTCTCAAATCTAAGAACTCTTGCCTCTTTTACTTTGTTATTGCTAATATGTATATGTGTATATATGTATACAGACATACACACATGTGCACACACATATGTGTATGTGGGTGGATAAATATATTAATTCCACCTAAATCTGTTTAGTGTTCCTTGTATGTATAATTTCAGTGTTGACTTCAACTGGATAACAAATTAAAGGGTTCATCTCTGGGATATATTAATTCTCCCTTTACCAGAAGTTCTCAGTTGCCTGTAGTTCTTTGTATAGGCATGAGGTCCTGTGAGAATTCCCCATTCAACATTTGTCTTTTGATATTGTCTGTTTCAGGTCTTGATTAGATAGACATATTTTAGCACATCATATTTGTAGCTTTTCCAATATTGCTAGAAAGCACATTTTGTAGCGTTTTATACTGGCCCTCTTAAAGCTTCATGGTTCTTATTCTGTAATGTTCTTCTAGCCTTAGGTACAGGAGCTGTATAGATGTATATCCATCAGGTCTGCATATTCCATTATCAGCAGTTCTCTGCTCAGTGATGATTTACCTTCACAGCTCTTTCTGTTGAGGCAAAAACCAAGTCTTAAATACAATAAGATTACTATTGTGTTTCATATTCATTTTTTCCAGAAAATACTTGCAAATAGCTTTTCTTGTTCAAAACATTTTTTAAATTTCAATTTTTAACTAACTAATTTTGAAATAGAATTTTATGTAGTCTGGGCTGGCCTCAGATTAAATATTTGATTGGATGATCTACCTCCTGATTATCCTGCCTCTACCACCTGCATCCTGAAATTTCAGGCATGTTGCCCTATGCTATGGTTTAATTCTATTCAATGACTTGAAAACACTTCCAATTTTAAGAAAACTCTTGAAGATATCAGTGACTCCTTTTCCCTCAATAGCTATGGCTTTTTCAGTTGGTGAAAACCCAGGCTTTGGATCCTGAAGCTTTGCATGTCAGGAGTGGTTCTATTACTTCCCAAACTACTTAATCTTGTCTCTCCTCAGTATATACTAATATCTACGTTGGAGAGTTTTAAAGATTGCCTGAGTTTGTGACACTAAAGGAAACAATATGTTTGGCACACTATGGATAGTATAAGCATCTTCCCTCTGCTTCTCACCTTTTGTTACAGATTTTTCACTTCCTATGTACCTGTCAAAAAGTCCCTGCCTTTGATTTTTTTTCTTTGTTTCTGTCTCACTTGAAACTCCCAGAATCAAACTGTACTTGAGATTGCACTTTCTATAAGGCTAATATAATGATTAAAGTGTCAGTGATGTGAAACAGTATAGGTTAAAACCTAGTTATCTGTAGCCACCCTTAGCCCCATAGTAGTCATTCATTGCCCATCTCTGTATGTGACCTAACATTTTTAAAGACTAGTAAGGCATTTTTTGGAATACATCATAAAATCTCTAACTTTTACCAGCCCCCAAAGCTAATGATGCTATCTGGTAACATCTGAAGATTTTTATATTTGCTTTGAACATTTATTTCTCTACTTTGCTATAATCCCTCTTAACTAATGTTCCAACCATTGTAGTTGGAAATTGTCTTTATTCCTGACTTTCTCTGTTGTTACTATAGAAACTTCATGAATCTCCTACCTGCTCAGAACTTTTAATGTAAGGCAACCCAAATATGTGTTGCTGGACTATGATCTCCCATATTTGGCTTAATTATAAAGAATTGCTTACTGCTATCATTGAGTTAAGAGCTCTGGGGATTGTGCCATCATTGTGTAGAGTTCTTTATTTAAACTACACCTTTGTTATAAGACTTCTATGACTATCTTATTTAATGTTGACCTTAAAACCTGTGTGGTTTGAAGAAATATGGCTCCCATGTGCTAATGTGTTTGAATAATTGGTCCTCACTTGGTGGAGCTATTTGGGAAGAATTAGGATATTTGGTCTTGTTGAAAGAGATGTGTCCCTGAGAACTGGCTTTGGGCTTTCAAAAGATGCTCTCCATCTTAGCATTATTTCTTATATGTGCACGTGGATCAAGGCATGAACTCTCAGTTTTCCCTACTGCCATAGCTTAGTTTTGTCATCATGTGCTCTATCCCCCTGAAAACATAAGCCCAGTTAAGTTAGGTAATTTTAATTAGTTTCCTTAGTCATGTTTCTTTGTTAACAGAAACAGAAAGTAATTAATACACAGCTCTGCTGCAGGAGTTTTTACTCTTACCATTCATAAAGTTTTAACTTCAACAAAATAGGAAGTAGTGTAGTTTACGAGCAATTTTAAATAAAATCCCTAGGCCTAATATACAAAATGTTTAATATTGATTCAAAATTAGAATACATTCTTTACAAATCAGAACTATAATAAACAAATTATCTCCTTAGTGGTGATCCAAACAATGTTCTTCTAAACTTGGAAGCGTTTAATCAGTGGTGTCTGCAATAAATAATTCTAGAAGGAAATGATTAAAAATACAAGGAAATCAGTCTGAAAGTGATTTGAAACCTTTTAAGACTCTGTGTGTGTGTTTGTATGTGTGCATGACCCTTGCTATAAACGAATTAAGTAAATTGAGTAGTTCATGATTATGACAGATTGGGGGATAATTAACTTATTAAACATATAATTGCCAAAAGAGGACTCTAATTATGCAATGAATAGTTGGGTAAAAAAAAGAAATTCAATTTTATTAGTTACAAGTGAAAAACTGACAGAGAATGTTATAGAGCAAACAAAAAGGCACTCGCCATGGTAGCAGATATTTGTTATTATTAATGATAACAAGAACAGTTTCACTGTGAAAGGATACATCCTGAGTCTGACTAGGGAAGGAGACCTGGCTGGAATAGATGCTTTCATATGTTAAGTAAATCTTAGGAAAGGTTGATTGCATCAATAAAATGGGAAGCACAGCTGTCAACTGCCCCATCCAAAATTACATCTGATTATACAAGCCAGATTCTTTTCAATATTTTTAATTTTTTTCTATGTTGTTACTTAATTTCCTACTACATTTTCTACACAGTCACTCTAAAAACTCACAGTACCTCTGCAATTATTCAATCTTTTGTTTTCTTAGCCTAGTTCACTTTACTAAGCCCATATATACTTATAACTTATAGCTGTTATGTTTTTTATTCTGCTTCAAAATCTACTTGTAAAAGTTCCCTTTGAATGAATTCTACATTGCTGATTTAACAGTCGTAATTAATACCTCTTTATTTGCTATTCCTTTGGACTCCTGAGGATGAGATTGAATCAGGACAATCTATTTAAGGTGTTACAAACTGATCTGCTCTCCTAGAAACCTCTGTCCCAAGAGCACAAAGTTTGTTTACTATACATTGTCACTTCCATAAGAATGACTCTTCTCTGTTGGGAATGTGATAAGAGCAGCAATTCAAAGGCATTTCTTTGATAACAACTCATCTGCTGAGTATGTTATGTATGTATAAGAAAATATGTTAATAAACCCAAGGTCTTCTTTTTATTAAATAATATCATTTGTATCCATTAGAAGTTCCTTTATATGACTTCCCCTCTTTAGCTTTCTCTTTTATTCATTATTCCACATTATACAGAATTATTCCACCTACCAGGGTCACCTTAACTTACCTTTTCTGAAACCTGATTGACCAATTCCCTACTCTGAAGGACATTTATTAAGTTTCTACCTAATTTTCCACAGTAAAATATTGTTTCAGAGATAACATATTTGATGCATTAATGCCAAGGCCTATGCTGGTTGCTGCTCTTGCTAACATTCTTCCAGAGTACCTGTTTCTAAAGTAGTGATTGATAAGACACAGCTTTCTAGTCTATAGAACATTCCCTCAAATTTGTGTTAAATCAATATTGAGTCCTTTGGATGCATCTCAGAGTGTGGTCATAGCTAAGGGAGTTCTAAGGAAACAGCAGGAATAATGATTGACAACAGTTCTGTGGTGTGTCAGAACCATGCACAGTTAAGGAACTCAACTGTCGGATCACTGCAGAAAATGACAAGTTCATTGGATTTGCTTCAAGGTACGGAAGTCAAGTGCAGTAGAAGAAGGCTCACTCACCTACGTCGGGAGCTGACAGGTTTTATTTAGGGTTCTCATCATGTTGGTTTGTGCTTTCACCATGCAGTGTTGGTAGTGGAGATGAGGACAGACTTAACTGGCTGACGTTTGACTCCCCTTTCGGCTGCACTCACAGGACTGTAACTCTTTGGTAACAGAAGGTCAAGATGATTAGCACACTCAATGGCATCTTTCCTCCCATTCTGCTTTGCCAGGAAGGAGCTGCTGCTTGTTTTTTAGGGGTTTTACTTCTTCTTCCTTTATTTTTCTAAACGCATGTTGCAAATTATTACTATTATTTTTTTTAAAATCATAGGCAGGTCTGTATATGTGATTGCAGTACCTGTACATAGTGTGTGTGTGTGTGTGTGTGTGTGTGTGTGTGTGTGTACCACAATGATCAGAAGTATGCTGTTTTCTGGAGCTGTAATCACTGGCAGTTGTGAACTGCCCATGGGCATGAAGAGATTCAATTGGGGTCCTTTTAGCAATAATAAATGCTTGTAATTGTTAAGCTGTCTCTCCAGACCCAGCAGTTTTCTTTTTATAGTATTATTAGGAATGCCTCCTGAATTAGACCAGTATTGTAGAACTTCTCTTGCACCCACCTACTTCCTTTTGTTCTCCCAATCATGTTCTGTTTGCCTCAAATCCTGCTATGCTATCATGAATGTACCAGAGCATTAGATATGTCTTCAGCAGTTAGTCTCTTTTTATGCCTCTTTCCACAAGAAGGAACAATTACTATTAGGTCTGGTCATTTTCTGCATCTTGGTGTTGCAAGAGAATGCTATGAGCATAAAGAGCCATCTAGTCTTAGGGGCAGAGTGTGTGTGCTAGCATTCTGGTATATGGATTTAGAAAGATGTAATCAGAATGGCTGATTTCACATTTCCAAAACATTTCTCCATTCTTTGTCTCTAAGGCCCTTTTAGTGCCCTCTAAGCTAAATGCCCAGGGAATGACTAACTTAAAAATCCATGTTTGTCACGGACTTAGATATCCACCATTCTTTAAATTGCTAAATCTATTTCCAATCTGTTCCTATAATCAACATAAATTTTTACGTTGCATCTGTCTTTGGGAGTAATTGCATTATTGTTAGATTACTTGAATAAAAATGCAAAACCATAAACTTTTAAATGTTTTCAAAGATGTCTTAAAATTATCATTCATTTTGTGTCTTTTTTTTAAACAGGATAACAGAACCCACTTGAGTAGATCATCTTTAGGAATTTTAATCAGGTGTTGTGAATCGGATATCAAAGTACAAGATAAAGTCACATGACTTGATGCAAGGAAGTTGAGTGAAAACTTAAGAATTTTCATCAAAAATTCAATTTTTCATCAATTTCCAAAAATTATATTTTTGAAAATTAAAGGACTATTCCTTGAATGTCTTTTAACTTTTAATATTTGAAATCCAAATCCACTACAAAATAGCATGCAATTTTTATTATTTACCATTTGTGGATACAAGTGAAAGTATTTGAGAAGCTCTGACAGGCAGAATTTGTGGAGTTCCTGGTTTTTGGGTGTTTATTCGGTGAACTTTGCATAACCTTTGTGTCAAGGTATAAGCACAGTGAGTCCCAGAACTTCCACCAACAGTGCCAGTTCCTTTAGAGACCTCCACTTAATAAAGCTAGATTTTTCAGATACTACAGGGGGAAATAATTCTGGACAATTTGTAATGAAGTAAAGTAGGACATTTCTTAGACTTTGTTAGCAACACATAAGAAAACAATAGTGCACATTCAAAAGGATGTGAGCTTCTCCATGGAGAATCAGGTTTAGAAGACTAACAATGACTAGATACATGAAACAAAATTTAAAAATTGAGGAAGATGATGGGGCTCATTTACTGATTTTCTATTTTATGAAAGAATTTGCTTTTGTAAAGGAAATTTCAAGGTGGCTTTATGAGGTGTAGTGTTTAGATTTAGGCATGAAAGAGGAGTGTTAACTACAAGTTAACTTCCCACAAAGTTTTCCAGATTTAGGCATAGTTTTTTGTCTGAGATATCTGCAGATGGACAAGAACTGCCTCCTGCAGCATAAAGAGTGAGGGACTTCTGTGTTTCTTCTGCTGAATTTTCCTGGCCATCTCACTTGTCTCACTTTGATGGGAATATTCATATGAAAAACATACTTGATCAACATTTGGATTATCAAAATGTTGTGTTGTACATGGTGTGTTAAGACAGCATTTCTTTCATAGCAGATTCATTGTCTGAATTCATTGTCTGAATTGCTTTAGGATGCCTTGTCTTTGGAGCTAACTTGACTGTGGACAGCGTTTTAAAATATTTAGCCAGGATTTTTAGAGCTTGTGTTATTGCTTTTACATTTTTGCAACTTAGGGTTAGTTTGCATGAATAAATACATAAATATGAACCGTTTGGAAATCATTTTAGGTATTATCATCGAAAGAGATGAATACATAGTACATGGAAATTGTAGCCAATTTTAATGCTGTTTAGAATATGAATCATCTTCAAATTCATCTCTAATGTAATATCAGTTATGTAAAATTTCAAAATGCCTTATGGACAATTGAACTACAAGTAATTAAGCAATCAAATTTTGAATAGCCTCAGAAAAGACTGTCATCTAGGAGTTGTTAATCCCTAAGGCTGAAGTGTTAGATAATATAACTAATTTTATTTACAATTTTTACAAAATATATGGAAGAACTACTGGCAGATGGAGGTTTGATGGGAACCATGTTTTTAAAATTTTATTTTACATACCAACCACAGTTTCCCCCTCCCTCCTTTGCTCCCATTTCCTCCCCCAACTTCTTTCATACAGTTCTTCACCCACTCCTCCTCACTTTCCATTCAGATGGCATAAGGTCTCCCCTGAGAATCAACAAAGCATGGCACATCACACTGAGGCAGGACCAAGCTCTCCTCCCCATTGCATCAATTTTGAAAAAGGCATCCCACCATCGCCAATAGGTTCCAAGGAACCAGCTCATTCTCTAGTCTTGGTCCCACTGTTGAGGTATCACAAAAGACCAAGCTACACAACTGTCACCGGGATACAGAGGACCTAGGTTGGTCCCATATGTCCTCCCTAGCTGTCCATCCAGAGTCCATGAGCTCCCACAAGCTCAGGCCAGATGCCTCTATGGGTTTTCCCATCATGATCTTGACCCCTTCCTGCTCATATAATCTCTCCTCCCTCTCTTCAACCAGACTCACAGAACTTGGCCCAGAGCTTGGCTATTGAACTCTGAATTTGTTCCCATCAATTACTGAATGAAGGTTCTATGATGAAAATTAGGATGGTTACCCATCTGATCACAGGGGAAGATTAGTTCAGACACCCTCTTTACCACTACCAGGAGTCTTACGTGGGGTCATCCTTGTGGGCTCCTGGGAGTTTTCCCAGTATCATGTTCCCCCAAACCAATAATTTCCCCTCTATCAAAATATCACTTTCACTACTCTCCCTCTCCATCCTGCCCAACCCAAGAAACCTGATCCCTCATGTTCTCATCCCCACCCCCTCCCATCTATCCCCTACCTCCAATATACCCAGAATATGTCCTCTATTTCCTCTTTCCAGGGAGAGCCATGTGTCTCTCCTAGGGTTCTCCTTGTTACTTGGCTTCTCTGAGGCTTAGTATAGAGAACCTTTAAAATAATGGATTACATGTGAAGTGAGTGAGTTCATTCCAAGAAACATTTCACAATAAAGTCAATATTATCAGAATGTGCCACATTTGGAGGCACCATTAGACTTCATTTTCTTTCATAAACAAATAATCTGAAGTTGTTCATAGTTGACAAATTATCACATATGCCCTTTTTAAATTATGAGACAAATTAGGCACAGATTAAAGGCAATGACAAGGCAGTAAATATCCTAACAAAGTTTTAAAAAAAATGACTCTTTTTTTTCCTTATAATGCTGTTTCTACTCCGTTCTGCAGAGTATTTCATCTCTCTGTTTATAAAAAGCCAGGAAGGACAATGAACATCCAGGGACATCATTATTTGCTGTAAATATGTTGGTTATCTACAAACAATATCAGTGGCTAGCTTGTACCACTTAGAAATGGAAAGTTTATGAGCTATAAGCTTTCTCTTTGCTTGCTATTTGTCAGAGTGCTACAAGGTCTAATTCAGGTAGTTTGGGAGAAAATGCATCAATAACTTTAGTCCAATATAACCCTGAGAACTACAAATGCAAGTGGACATGTGAGATATATCCATGTTACAATAAGAGCACAAAAGTTAGGAGGTCACTGGTCACTCTCTTATTAGATTTAAGCTTATCCATGCTTGCCATTATAATCAAAATCAATGACTGCTCAGGGAGTCATAGACTCAAGGGAAGACTTGTCCTGTTGTTTAACTAAATTGATGAACTAACAACATACATATATACAAATATATTCCCATAAACAAAAGTCACTCGTAGCTTTCAAAAGAGAGGCCACTTAAGTGGAAAGCATTGGAGACAGATTCAGAGTTGTCCTATGTGCAGAGAATAATTGCTGGCTGAAGTCTTGGAGTTAAGCAAGACATTTATAGCTTCCACTCTAAGCAGAAAGACTATGAAAGTTGGAAGATAGGGTTAGGGGCTCTCAAATGTCATCTTCTAAGTAGAACTACTGTCATTTTTTCTTTTATTCTTCTCTTAGCTATTACATCCTGAACACATTTTTCTATTTTATGCTTCCCAGTCCTCTCCATTACCTCCCCTCTCCTGCAGATCCAATCCTTCTCCATTTCTCTTTTAAAAAAATGTAGGCCTCCCTGAGAAAGCAACTGAACATGACATAACAAGTAACAATAAGTGTAGGTACAAGCCCTAGTGTCAAGGCTAGACGAGGAAAACAAGGAGAGGGAAAATGATCCAATCTCGAACTCACAGCACTAAGATTATTTTTGCTGGGCCAGAAGACGACTAGCAGAAGAGATCATGGTGCCTTTCCCTTACTACTGAAGTATAACTATTGAGAGATGCTGACAGAAGGGCAGTTGTTATGTTCAGTTGGGTGCCAAGTGCTCAGAATACCAAACTCTGATTGATAGATCAAAACCTGTGTCCAGATAGATGTCCCTGGATAAAGTCAGTCAGTAACAAAATAAAACAAGTGAGATACGGATGTGGGAAAAGATTCATAGAGAGGAAGAAAAGTGAGTGGACAGAGATAGGGAAATTGAGATAAGGTAGAGGGTAAGTACACTGGGTATGCTGTAGACACATGTAGAAAGCTGTTAAAGGGAAAAAATCAATTATTTGTAGGGAATGGGCCCATTTATTTATCCCTATTAATATGAACTTTAAGGTATATCCAGGAATGATAACTGTCTATCTCTGAATACAATTTTGTTGCTTTATTTACACTGAGAATTTTGCTTTTATACTTCTGAATTCGAAGTGTCAATGTTCTATATTCATGTTATAGAAATAGTATGCATTCCCAGGGAGATTTACTCTACACACTTAGAGAACAGTAAAGGAAAAAGCTCATTAAATAGCACATGTTCAGCTTTGAGTAGTTAGCACATAGGAGCCAACCTTTAAGAGCATATTTTGCTAGCCCAAGTACACTTTAAGCATATGTGTTTCACATAGGCTGTCCTCATTCAATTTCTTTTTTGTTTATGCCCCAGGTTGCACTCTGAATAATTTCAACAGAGCTAAGAGACTGAAAGTCTGGCTATTTGGGCTGATGGGAGATTTACACAGCTAATATTATGATATTACACAAATTCCTCCTTCCCCTCCTCCTTCTTTAGTATTTTTCTATATTTACCTCTTAAATTTCTTTGTTTAATATATCTTGATTATGGTTTTCCCTCCCTCTACTCTTGTCAGCTCCTCCCCAACTCCTCTTCCATCCACATTCATTTCCTTTCTGTCACTCATTAGAAAACAGGCATTTAATGAATACTAGTTCAATTTAAAGTAAACTATAATAAGACAAAATAAAACACATTATAATATGGCAAAATAAACAAACAGAAGAAATATAGCCCAAGAAAAAGGTAATTAACACAGGGACCCACTCTTTCATACTTAAAACTTCCATGAAAATAAGAAACAGAAAGCCTTAATATATATTAAAAGGGCTCTTACTAAAAAATAAACACAGACATATGCAGACAGATATATTTCTTACGTGCACCACTGTCATTCAGTGTTTTTTCCTTTGAATAATTTTTATCCAGGTTCATCCTGCCCATCTGGCATTGTTGTGCTTTTATTGAAAAGAGCACCGAATCCAGAGTGGATTTTTGGAGCCAGATGTGCCAAGGACAGCATGCGAAAACACACCTGGACTCATTGGGGTTCACAGAGACTGAACTGCCAGCCAACTTTATTTTTAAGTAAAGAGAACTTGTGTGGAACTGATCTTGCCCTCTGCACATGTGTTGCAGTTGTGTAACTTAGTCTTTTGTGGAACCCCTTCCAGAGAGTGTGGCTGCCTCTGAATCCTTTGCCTATTCCTGGGACCCTTTCTCCCTGCTGGATTGCCTCATTCAGACCTAATAGGGAGGAAGTGCCTAGTCTGGCTACAGCTTGAAATGCATAGCTGTTGATCTGCATAGGAGGTCCACCCTTTTCTCAATGGTGGGAGAGGGAGTGGATGGATGTTTGGAGAAAAGCCTGGGAGGGGAGGAGGGAGGGAATACTACTATCAGGCTGCTAAAAAATGACTAATTGATTAATTTAAAATATCTTAAAATAAAAATACACAGGGAATATTTGGCAGGCCAGAACGTAATAAGGGTTGGGACTCTCCTCTTTAGCTGTCAATTTGAGGCATGTTCGGTGATAGGAAGATTGCCCTAATGATCTGTTCTAAGTCGGGGTTGTCTTCTTTCTTATGGGAATGATGCCTAATTAGAGGTCAATGTTGGTGAATAAACATCAGCAGATAATTTATCAACAACTCCAAACCTCAATAAGAACTCTCTTTTTCACAGTGTTTCTTCCAAGTCTGACTAGAATAGTGTGTATCATTTAGTCATATTGGAGGCAGCATTCCTTTATCCAAATTCTCTTTTGTATACTTAATATTTCCTCAGCATATTTATTAGTAAATCCTTCATAGCATTGATAACATTAATTCATGTGTCTCCTTTATCCTTTAACGTCGGGAAGAACCACATGGAACACAGAGTCACTATATGGGAACTTAATAGTTTTCTTTCTAAGAGGCAGTATTCTAATTTGGAGAAAATAACTATTCAAAGCTGTCCTGCTACTTAGCATTGCTAATGCATTCCCTTTCTTTCTCTTCAGTAGGACTTTGCCCAACAAGATGCAGTGTCATTGCAAGGATGATGACAACTTTTCAAAGTGCCCCATTTCACATCTCTGCAAACCATCCACCACAAAGGTGGATATTCCTTCTAAAACGAAGTCTCCATTAGACAAATGAACACACACACACACACACACACACACACACACACACATTCCTCTTAATAGAACTAAAACTTCTTATTTCAGACTTCCTACATTTATATACTGTAATATTTTCATGAGGCCCTAGAATATTGTGAATATTATTGTAATGATTTAAATAAAATGCTGCAGGTTTCCTGAGGGAGAAAGAAATTAAGAAACACTGCAGGGCAGCAGGCCATGAGACCACACTGCAAGTCCCAGAAGTGGTGGCAGGCAGCAGGCAGCTAGTCCCAGTCAGGGAAGGTGTGAAGCAACAGAGCAGTTCCCTGGGTTGTTGTAGCCGGCCTGCGAGTTCCAGGTGGGTGAGGGGAGAAAAGAGAGAGAGAAGAGACAGAGAGAGAAAGAGAGAGAGTGATAGAGAGAGAGAGAGAGAGAAAGAAACAGGAGTGGGAAGGAGAGAAGTGGGAAGAAGGGAGAGACAGAAGCTGCCTCTTGGAGAGGGAGAAGGAAAAAAGGGGACTCAGGTTGGTAGCTAAAGATCAGCTTGCCTCTGTATATGACAGAAGGAGAAGGAGTGGGCATAGCTTGTCTCTTAAAGGGACAGAGCAGACCATTACAATTATAATACCTAAATGTGGCAAACATTATATGTATTTTTTTCTTTTGAAAATTTCACTTTGTTGCTTCAGTTGTCTGGAAATTTTCCTTTTCTTTTATACCCAGCTCCAACTGTCTCCCTACAGGAAATTTTTCTGACCATAACAAAGCTCTGTTAAAGGTATGTTTCTGTTGTCTCTATGGGACTTTAGTGCTCTGCTTATAAAATGAGCAAGTATCGGGCAGGAACTACTTTTTCTTATACTGAATGACATTTGTACTTTCATTACTAGAATAAACTTTCATTATTTATTTTTTGAAATACGTAGAAAGCATTAGATTGCCAGTTCTTTTATCAAGTTGATTGACTAACTTATTTAAATAGAACTTTGAACCCATATTGTCCAGAAATATGCTTAATTCATGGAGACAATGATACGAATGTCATACTAATGTAAATGTTTTCTATTATGCTATTGACTTGATGACATTTAAAGTTGCTGTAAGAATAACTCTGACACATCAGTTTCTTCATGATCTTGAGATTTGCTACATGATCTGTTTTTGCTATGTACCTGTAATCACACAGAAAGTAAAATACACAGAAAAAAAGGTTTTTCAAATTTGTAATTCTGTGCCTGCTATCCTGTAATTGTTTCCTTCATCTAGAGCCTCTTGCAAATTCAGCTAACCTTAATTAGACAATGAACTATAAAAATGACACATTCTAGGCAAGCCTTCTATCACCCACTCACACCCTCAGTTCTGTCCCTGAAAGTTCAAACTGTTTTCTGTAACAGTTCCCCCTTCATGTGTCCTTTTAATAGGTGCTTGCTGTTCTAAAATTTTAAGTAAGGAGGTTTGATATAATGTTAGGCAACACTAAATTTATGCAGGTACATCTTACCATAGTTTCTATCATTTAACTTTTGAATATTCAAAAGATTTTCTCCTTTTTTCATTTTAATTAGCTTATGGTATGACATAGATTGAATACAATCTTCTGATAAAATTAAAATTTGGCTCTAGAATGTCATATCTCCTTTCGTCTAAAGTTCTTTTTCTGTATATTGCAGAGAATTGCTTTACTTTTCTTTCCTGGTTTCAATCTGCTAGCATGAAATGTCTACATAAGTAGGTGGATATTATGTGATTTATTTCCTCAAATGGCAAAACATAATTCTTACACTGTGGTCGACGGCAGAAGTTATACACTTCTTTCTATTTGAAATCCTGACTTCTGGGTAATTTCAACTTTGTCCTTTGATTGTTTCATTGTTTTTATTGCATGTTTTATGAGCCACATACTAAGTTGTTTCAAATGGCCTTCAGCCAGGACCAAAAAAAAAAAATTAAAAAAATCAATGAAACTCTTTCTGAAGATGGTAAGGATTTCTTGTTTCTCAGATATTTTGAGTCCTTCTTGTTGTCTGAGCTCAGATACAACCGAAAATGTATTTCTGAATTTAAGTTAATTCTTAAATTATAATAATTGATTTATTAATTTAGCTTAATAATATCATTAATGTTTCTATAAAATATGAAGTTAGAGTAAATATTGTCAGATAAATAAGAACACTTTTGATCTACAATATGATTTTGTCCTTAATCTTTGAGCATCTCATCCTTCATTTTGGCTTGCAAGTGTCCCATACCTAACATGAACATCATAGTTACACCAACATTGAGCTTCCTGTGCAGTTAATGTTTTTAAACACTACAGGACAGAATTGATAATATTGATGGAACCATAAAGATCATGATACAGGGTTTCTCTGTGTAGCTTTGAAGCCTGTCCTGGAACTAGCTCTTGCAGACCAGGCTGGCTTCAAATTCACAGAGATCCACCTGCCTTTGCCTCCCAAGTGCTGGATTTAAAGGCATGTGCCACCACTGCTTCACTATATTTCCATATTTTAAAGGATTAAAACTATTATTTGATTTACTCTGAAAATTAACTTTGAGTATGAAAGCAAAAGCAATATTTCTAAACACAGTTGATATGATAGCACAGACAAATCCCTTTCCTTATATAATACATACTCTCTGGGGTATGGCAAATCAACAAACAGGACTAATCAGGGTCATTAATAGTTCTTCTGTAATTGGAGATTGTACATTTGTTTCCCAGTTGCCCAGACCCAAATAATCATATAGAAACTATATTAATTACACTGTTTGGCCAATGGCTAAGGCATATTTCTAGCTAGCTCTTACATCTTAAATTAACCCATTTCTATTAATCTGTGTATTGTCGGGAGGCTGTGTCTTATAGGTAAGATACCAGCATCTGTCTCATTTGGTAGCTACATGGGATCACCCTGACTCTTTCTCTCTCTATCTCTTCTTGAATTTCCCATCTTGTTATATTCTACCCTGCCATAGGCCAAAGCAGTTTCTTTATTAACCAATGGTATAAAAATATATACACAGCATACAGAAGAGAATTCCACATCATTAATTGTGAGTATGTCTTGAAAGAAATTTTGGAACCCTGTTTATTTCTTCTCTCTTTATTTGACTTCATAGCTATGTAGTGAACATTATTCTTATCTACCATATGCTCCTTGACATCCTTTGTCATCACAGGATTAATAGGTAGGGATTCAAATCACTATGGATCAAAACTTCTAAAATTTTGAGCCACGATAAGTCTTTTTTTGAAATTAGCATTATCATCCCTGTTACTAACTATGATAAACATAGTATGTATGTGAGTACATTTATTCAGTATAAATTTTCCACATTTGGAGTCTTACAACACTTAAACCTTTGGAATGAGAAAAAATGAGGTAATGAGAGCTAAAATAAACTGACCAATGCTACATCATTAGTAATCAATACAACATGGATACAACTGAAATGCTGATAATAGGTTTAATTATTAATAATCATTTTGCATTTGAAGAAAGAGGACAGTTTTCAGAATTCTGTACACTAAAGTTATTTCCATAAATTTTAAATGAATTCATTTATAAATAAAAATTTTGATCAGAACAATATACATATATAATAGATGACTTAATTCCCTCACTTCTCTTTTTTGTCTCTCTTATTATATTAATGATAATTTGAAATTATAAACCCTCAGACAAAAGACATTTAGGATAGTGAAAACTATCCTAAAATCCATTGTGAAACTTGCTGTTTAGTGTCACAAAGAAGTCACATGACATGACTATGACAATTTAAAGAAAATATTAGAAACTTCATTCGGTGTAGGTTTGAACAGCTGGTGATATTATCTTTCTTAGTAGACTTGGACATACTTCTTTTCAACTGATTATGCATTTTGAACTTTAGCCACTTCATCTCCAGAAATTACTTTCACACTATTTAATCCTCTTGTGGAACAATATTTCTATATTGTTTCTTCCTGAAATATAGATACACTTTCCTTTCTCATGGCAAGGGCATACTGATAACTTTTGAACTATTTCAACTGAGAAAGAACTATGTACAAAGAATGAGAGATTCTCTTATCTAAAGAGTTCATTGTTGAGAGATTACAGAGGACAAAGAAATTTTTCTTTATGTCTCAGTTTTCAACACTATTTCAAATGTATGGGAGGAGGGAATGGAAAATTCATTGGAAATTCATCTCCAATGAGCTGTATGGTGTTACCAAAGGCTACTGACTATATCTGGGAACTCTGAGGTCACATTTATTTGCAACTAATATATGTAAAGAGGTAAAAAGGCTAAAAATATTATGCAAGTGTAGCACAAGAAGTTTCTGCAGTGAAGGAGATAAGTGTCCATAACTTATCTTCTATTTATTTCAACCGTGAGTCTAAAGCACAATAAGAGACAGTGAATAATTCCAAGAAAATGGCATCTTGTGAACACAGAAGGACAACTGCATATGTGAACTCCCAGCAATTACGACACAATGCACAAGACTGACACAAGCCCAATCCAGAGCAAATACTAGTATTGAAAGGGAAGCTGGTTATGAAATTTCAGCTCAAGCAGGGAAACAATGACAATTCCCATCAACTGAGAGAAAAAGGTTCAGTTTTCCTAGCAGGAGAAGGAGAACAGGAAGGAAACTGTGATTCATTGGTATGTAAAATGGATAAAAAATTAAAAACAAAAAAATGTGATCTCTGAAACAAGCTCCATTAGAAAGCCACATATCTAGAAATATTTGAGTAGGGCAATTTGGCCATTTGGGATGGAGAAAATGGAGATAAAATTGGGCAGGATGGGAAAGAGGAAACTTGATTAAGGGAGCTGAGGAAGAGAAGATGAATATAATTAAGGCCGGTTATATGAAATTCTCTCGAGATTAAAGTTTGCTATGATGCTGTCTCCTAGTAATACCAGAAACTCCACTCATTAAGTCTAACCAAGATGACAGTCTAAACATAAAGTGAACAAGAGTGGCACCAATCAACATGCAAAAGTAGATGAGAGCAACTCCACTAGGCCTCAAACCTACACAAAGAACTACAGACGAATAAGGAATGCTGTAGTAGGAGAGATCATCTTCCCCAAGGAGGAACATACCTGCTTCTTAGACAGTAATCAATAGTTAGCCCTGAAAACATACATGCAAATGACATTATACAGAATGAGCAAGTTATATTTAGGAATGTATAGATATATGTATATAATAGCAAGGAAGAAAAGGCCCTGAATCTGAAAAAGAGCAAGGAGGGTTAGATAGAAGGTTTAGAGGGAATAAATGGAAAGGGGAAATGGTGTATTTCTATTATTACATATAACTGCATATAATTTTGGGATTATATTGCAACCTCAAAAAATTAAAGAATAACAAAAACTATTGTGTTACATAAATTTGTATAGATTATTCTGGGGCAGGATGGCAGGAGACAGGGTTGTCTGGTTTTTGCAGTTTCTTAGCTGTTGTTTTGTAAAACATCATTCAACTCCAAGAAGATGGACTGCTAAACACAGGATGCATTTCCTTTTCCCTCCCTAGCTGTCTTCTTTACTGTGAGCTACGTGAACAAAAGTAGAAGAAGAAAGCATGGGGAAGGATAGGGCAGATCCCTGTTCTCTTCTAGAAAATATGAAATTTCTGAGTGAGGACAAATCCTTGCATATTTCATATAGATACAAAAGAGGAGGCAGTAACCTTCTCTAAGGAATGGCTCCTTAGTTAAGAGGAACAGTCTGCAGTTTCATAATCTGGGGGAATCTTCCTGCAATGAGTGATCTGGGTGTGACAATTCTATACAAGCTGAATCACGTGGTTGATGCCTTTTAGTACCTGCAAACGTCACTGCTCTTTTTTTCCTTAGTGGTGATATTCACCAGGCAGTAGCTGCTGTCTGTTGTAAAGTCTAAATTATGAAGCAGAAGTGTGAAAGAGTGAAAGGGTGATTCCTTTTTCCACCTATCAGATCGCTGTCAGAATGTTACAAAGGTCCCTTAAAATATTAGGCTATGGAGTGCTGGGAAGCAGTCAATTGGATTGATAGCTAAAAAGTATTGAGACCAGGCCTGACTGAAACAGTGGATACAATACCCATGAGTGAGGCAGAGAAGACCCAAGAGTCTGCAATTCCTAGACTTCAGGAAATCAGAGAGGGTCACAATAAGTAGGCACAGGCTGTCTTGGGCATTCATCACACAACAGGGGCCAGGGGCTCTGAGCCTGAGAGAGCTGTGGTTGCCTGATATGAGTACTTGATGAGGCCAAAGGGCAAGCCAGTACCGATGCCTGAATCCTAATAATTACCTTAGTATCAATGACATCAAATGTCTTACTAAATTACTTAAAAGGACAATGATGGAGCTGGAATTGAAATCCAAGGATGGGTTGTGGGTGTGTACCACTCCACAGATGCCAATGTCTATCTCTGATAAGAGCACAGTGATTGTATGCAGTTTTCATTTAAGGTGTTTCATTTCGTTTAGTTTTTATGCAAGATATAAACATCAGAACCAATCTGAAATTTATTAAAAATGGGCTGTATGTAATACAATTATTAACTTGTAATTGAAACTACTCTTTGAAGAAAGCCTCAAAATCCCTACGATAAACTTTGCAGTTTCATCTTTAATGTCCTAGATGAATTTATTTTTGATTATTTATGGCATTAAAGAATATTTTGCCTCATTATTACTAATCAGAAATCAACACAATGTAACCTTTTAGACATGATAGAAACCAATGGCATTTAACTAAGTCATGCTTTTTAAGTTTGTTTATCAATCTAACAAATTAAAATTAAAAAACAAACTCATGGATGACTAAAATTTTACATAAGATAATGAAAAATGATGATTTAATAGTATCAGTCTTCTATTGCTTCTACTTTTCTTTCTAGATTGAGTTAAAATATTCAGTATGAGAAAATCACTGACATAACTCAATCATTGAAAAAACTCCCATGTAATTTCTCACTTCTTTTTAATTTGAGACAAGATTTTATGTAGAAAGTTTACCTCTAAAGCAAAATTGTAAAACTGCAATAACCTTTTATTTACATTGGTATTTCCTTTAAGAGTAACCAGTTTTCATCAAGACATCTTGGTGTGTATAGCACTTAACCCAATGTCTTATAACAAATGAGTTAGAAAATTATAATTATAAATCTCATACGCAGATTAGTACCCAGCACTATGTATGATAAAGAGACTAACCAGAGTTACTATAGGATTTTGATTCATGAAACATAGTATCTACTATACTCTGGGAAATTAGTTGTGTAATTTTTTGCCAGATAATCTTAACTAAATCTCAAAGTGAAAACAAAACAAACATTCTCATGAGAACTTTGGCTTGGCCTTGGTTAAAACCACATACTGGTGAGTAGTAGAAATTTTAAGCACTTAGCACAACAAATGAAGTTGTGTGGAGAAAAGAAAAGCATTGATTTTAGTTAATGAATGTTGTTCAGCTTTTTATAATTCAGGATTGTTAATACTAGAGATGTTTTCTTAGTAGCAACAAATGGATTGAGTGAGGCCTTGATATGGTGTCTCCACACTCTGTTCTGGTGCCAGCATTCAGTAAATACAGACTGGTGTCAGTTGCTGCCAATGTCTGCTCCATACTGTATCAAATTAAAATCCATGCCCTAGCGTAATGTGGTCGAAGCTTGACTGACAGAGAGTGGCTGAAGAGGTAAAGTAGCAGAGGCAATGGGACTAATACCAATTTCATAGATCAATACTAGGTGAGGCTGAATTTCAGATTCCTCTCCTTAACCTAGTTTGGTGGAAGTGCTAATAAGCAGTGAAGGAAAAAAATGTTCTAAAGTCAGAAAAAAAAAAAAAAAGCATTGCTGCCATCCGAATTCCTTCTGAATCCCAGAGTAGGCAACATGCCTAGTTCTCATAAGCTACTTCAATGGCATTTGCCATTTCAGCTACATGAATAAAGATAAAGGAGATGAGTGTGCCCTACTCACTAAATTAATTTTCTGATAACTGCTTTTGTGAACATTCATGCTTTCTACTCTTAAAAAGTATGACCATAGCCTGAAAACTCTTCTATCTCATTATCTGGTAGACAGTTATGAAATAGGTAAAACCTATTTTTGCCTGTAGTTTCTAACTCCTTAAAAACAGTATTTATTCACTCATATATACTTTATACTATAAAATATAGTTCTTTATTCATTGTTTTCTTAAAAAATTTTTTGAACTTTTTATTGGTTCTTTGTGGATTTCAGATCATGCTTTTCACATCTCTTTTTTCCATTCATTTCTCTGTCCCTTCAAATCTGCTTTCTGTCCTTCAACCTCTCTCTGAAAAAATAATTAAGAGAAAAGCAAAATCAAAATAAACAAAAAACGACTTAGTGTGGAAGTTATAGAGTGACACAGTAAGTCACACAGTATACCCTTTAGTCCACACATCTTTGTTTGTAAGTGTCTAGTTCAAGGTCTCTGACTTTGGCTACACCATCCATACTGGACACGCATTCCAACTCTTCTTGTATACCCTGTTGTTGTCTTTGTTGTCTTGTGTCATGGAGATCCCACAACTACTTTCTTTTTTTTTTTTTTTTTTTTTTTACAACTTTCTTTCATAGGGTCTAGAAGTTCATAGTTCGTTTGGATGTTGGAGTGGGCCAGCCTCCTATAGCCCTGCTGCTGGTCCTGGGTTGTAGCTAGATTGGTCAGTCTGCCAGCTTTCCTCCTTCATCACCATTAGGGCTAGCTCTCCAGCCCTGCTCAGGCCATTATCTCACCCAGTACAGCATGTAGCAAGGAAGAGGTATTGTTTTCCTGCTCTCATGTTATTGTGGATGCTCAACACCATTCACATCACCAGGGCCAGCTCTCCTGATTTCCCCAGGTGAGGAGCAGGGCCTACTCTTCCTAGTGCTATGTGGGGGCCTACAGATGTGAGTCCTATTCCAACTTAACTAACAGTCAGGAAATTTGAGCTTACTTTTACTCTTTCAAAGTTGTTGGCAATAGGTGTGTCTACCAACAAGATATCCTGACCTAGGATGTGGTTACTTGTTTTTTATTGTTGTTGGTGTTTTGATATTAAGATGACCCATAAAGATGGATCTGCTCCACCTTGACCAAAGGTCAGAGAATTTGAACCTATTTCTGGTCCTTCATTTTAATACAGGAGATTTGACCCAGGAAGTGGCTGCCTACAAGAACTCAAGTATTAAAGCGAGTAATTGTTCTGGTTGTCCTTTGTTCATGTCAAAGCATATTTTTCCTTCTTCACCCCTTTTTGGTTTGGGGTATATAGTGTATGGAAAATAAGTGCAGGAGGACTCAATATTCAGTAGTCATTGAATCGCCCTCTTGTACTATCCTATGTGTATCTCTGTCTATTCTGCCTAATATTTCTAATCCACATACCCCTACCTTGGAATGTATAATCCCATCAAGGCTGGACCTTGACAAATGTCACACCAATGTGTGGATTTTTTTTATTGATTTTTATTGAGCTCTACATTTTTCTCTGCTCCCCTCTCTGCCTCTGCACTGCCCTTCAACCCTCCCCCCAGGGTCCTCATGCTCCCAATTTACTCAGGAGATCTTGTCTTTTTCTACTTCCCATGTGGATTTTGCCTATGTATGTCTCTCTTAGTGTTCTCATTGTTATCTAAGTTCTCTGGGATTGTGATTTGTAGGCTGTTTTTTTTTTCTTTATGTTTAAAAACCACTTATGAGTGAGTACATGTGATAATTGTCTTGCTGGGTCTGGGGTACCTCGCTCAAAATGATGTTTTCTATCTCCATCGGTTTTCCTACAAAATTCAAGATGACATTATATTTTTTTCTGCTGTGTATCCTCATTGTCATTGGTGGTAAGGGAAGCCATAGACATCAATACAAACAAAGGTTGCAGCAGGTCCAGGGACCAAGAAATAAACCTTAGCAGCAGCCCAGGCCTTGAAAATCCCATGACCCTGATTGACAGTTCAGGTATATCAGAACTTTATATGCAAGGCAGCCTCAAGGGCCTTGGATACTAGCATGGCCATGGAACGGTCCATGAGTATCAACACAGGCCCAGACTGCAGTTGGACCATAGACATAGATGGTCCTTGATATTACCATGGTCCAGGTAGGCAGTGCATGTCACTCAGACCATCATGGACCTAGCTGCTGAGCAACTCTTAAACACTAGCATGGTCCCAGGTGGTGGCCCATATCCCAGTTCTCAGCATGACCCTCAGTGTCAACAGGAGACTCAGACATCAACACACACTTTGGCTATGCCTGAGTCACAGACCCAGACAAGTCTCTGGCTTCAACTTGGCCTATATGATACCGTAGCCCAGGTTGGCAGGTTCTGCATAGCCCCAGAAACTACATGGACCTTTGGACACCAGCATAATCTTAGGTGGTGGCCAGGATCCTGATTTCCTTGTAGCCTTCAGTGACAACACTGGCCATGGACATCACCACGGACTCAGACTGCAGTAGGTCTGCAGACACAGACATGATTCCTGGCAGCAGCCTGAGACCAAGATTTCATCACGGTCCTAGCTACCAGCACAGGTCATCAAGATCAACAGTGGCAACATAGCCTTGGAACGCCAACATGTCCCCAGGTAGCAGCCCAACCCTGGGCATCTGCTCAGTTTTCAATTGTAACAGAAGCCAAGGGCAGTAATGCAGACCCTAGGTGCAGGGAGGGCACAGACCCAGACATGGTCCTCAGCCAATGTCCGATTGTAGCTCTCAGGATGCAGTACAGGCCACCCAGATCTGTATGGTTCTAGCAGCAGCATGAACCACAAACACCAACATGGCCTTAGGTGTCAGCCCAAACTACCAGCCTCTGCATCCCCCTCAGTTTCAACAAGAGTCACTGATATCAACACAGAGCCTAGTTGAAGCGAGGCTAGCAACTCAGACAGGGCCCTCGGCAGCTGTCTGGGCCTGGACATCACCATGGCCCAGGAGGCACTGTAGGACTCAGATCTGCATGGCCCCTGTGGACGCCCTTGGGCCCTGACATGATCACAGCTTATGGGGTCGGCCTCCAGACATCCACAGGGCTCTCAGTGGTAACAGGAGCCATCAACATGGACCACCACAGCTGCATCAGGGACAGAGACTCTGACATGGCCCTTGGCAGCTGCCCAGACCCAGATATCCTGTGTTTCTGGGTGGCAAGGAATCCGCTCACGTCAGCTGCTTCCTCACTGTTGTTGACTCTGACTCTTGAGATCCACCTCTCTCCTCAGCACTCTGCCACTCTGTCTCTCTCCAGTTTCCCCACTACATGCTCTGTTATGATGCCTCGCTTCCACATGCCACAGACTCATGGTTGATTTCTGTCTGTCTGGGCAAATGTGCTGCAACAGAGCTGTGTCTGTCTTCCATGGGTTGGTCCTCATGACAAACTTGTTGAAACTGAGGGGCATGCAGAGTCTGGTAGTTTGGGCTGACACCTAAGGCCATGTTGGTGTTTGAGGTTCATGCTGCTGCTGGAACCATACAGATCTGGGTGGCCTGTTATATTAAGTTTGCCCTTAATATATTTTAAACAGTGTTTTCTGTGTAAATTCTATATACCATTAAAAAACAATCAAATATGATTATGAATTAGTTATCCTCAGCTAATGACTTATAACTGGAACTCCAAATTATGGCTAACGGAGAACACAAAACAATTTCACAATTTGACAGTCTATATAATTCTAGATTGACTGACATGTAGCTCTCATTTTCACTTACAATTATCAGAGACTTGGTTGTCTTGAGCATGTGACTCCTGAGCTTATGAAAATTTTGACTCATGGCCAAATGATAAACACACAAACACACAGAAAAAAATTGAAAGAAAGAAAGAAAGACAAGACCAAATGGATAAAAATGATTGAACAGGATAATTCCCAGTAAAAAGTAGCCTGATGGATTTGATGAAGTATGGGACCCTGGGAAGGGATAACATTTGCTGTTCTCAAATTCTACTAACTGCAATTTGATCACACCTGAGAACAACATAAACAGAAAACTATGGTCCACCTGTGTGATCAGAATGAAACAAAGGAGCATTATAGTGACTGTTCCATTTCTGGCACTAATGACAAATATGGGAAACCAAGTGGAATCCTTGAAAACTCTGAGCCGATATTTGGCTCAACTTCACCAGTCTATATTTATAACATATTTTCCTATTTTTAATTACTATAACTGGAATTTTTCTCATCCTAAGTCTCCTAGATTTGCTTGCATCTCTTTCTTATAAAATGAGTTTTGTAAAGTTATTTAGACACAAAATGAGGAGTTTTTACATGCAATCATCTTAACATTTAATTAAAAGCTATATGATGTGTTCTTAATTGTGTACTTCTGAACCATAATTTACTTCATCAAAAAGCAAAACATATCAATGAACCATGTTCTCTGGAAGTTTCAGTGTTTTTAAAAATTTACAGAGCGACCATTATTAGTTTGTCCAGTTGAGAATACATTTTCTTGTTTTCCTTCCTGTTGTTTCCTCTGCACCGGTACCTCAGAGAAGCTAGCGTCTCTTCACACATAATTGCAATTTTATGAAAAATTTACCAAGGAGAGTTGTTATAGACAGAAAGATACTTGGGAGACTATTTACAAATCAAGCAGGAATCATGTAGATTTCATGCATGAGAAAGCATGAATAAAATTCATTTTAATCATGTAATTGTACTGTCACTGCTTTCCATGTAATTGGTGAGGAATTACACTGTTGATCATAGACTATATTCATTTAAGGAATGAGGGAAATGTAGTGTGAAAATGGCAGTACGGTCGTTCAGAACTAGGACTTCTCAGTGCTTGCCCCTTTGGTGAGTGATCATAAAATGAAAATCTGATAGAAAAATATTGATGCACATTATGCACAATCTGTAAACCAAGCTTTATAGCACACAAATGCTGAAGTACGGTAAGGTTGTTTCTGTGGAGTTTGTTTTCTAACTGTGGTGTTTTGTTTCTGTTATTCATTTGTTTTTCCACTGTGAGGATAAAGGGTTGTATTTCTAATTGTGAAGAAAGATGAGTAAAGAAGTCAATGTATAATCTATGACCTATCAAGTTTCTTTTTTCCTTTTTTTTCATTTTCCTTCCTTCCTTCCTTCCTTTTTTTTATTGGAGAGGTTACAGAATACACGTAGTTTGGCAGTGTTTCTAAGTCATATATCAATTAGGGGACGTTTTTAAGGTACAGATTCCTCAGTGTTCAGGAGAACGGAAAAAAAGTATATAGGTCACAATGTTGAAACTGATACAGTTAAGGAAGAAAGATAACTATAGTATGAAGCCAGCTAGTGGCATGGGTGCAATCCTTCCTTTCCTCTGCACACAGGCCACACATAGAGTGACTGAGCCAGGATATGGATATGAATGCATTAATTCCTGGACTCTAATATTTTTGTTTTGTGACACACAGCTATAATTTAGAAAATATCAAAACAGCCTGATGTGCTTGGACTCCAAGTTTTCATGGTGTGACACTTTCTAAAATGAAATCCTGCACGAGCTACAAAAATGAAAGAAATGTAAAATAATAATAGTAACAAAAACAGCTCAAAAAGAAAAAAAAAGGGAAATGGAGAGACCAAGAGAAAAAAAAGAGAGAAGAACCAAGGATTGTTTTAAAACATTTTCCAGACCAAAAAAGAGAAGAGCCACATTAAATACGTAGTAAAAACTACTCTCTGTGCTGTTTTAAACCATGTCAACACTCATAGTGCTTGGCATTTTCAAGGAAAGTGTCTCATTTCCATTAACAAGGCAACCTCCTAATTCACAAATATACACAGTGGGTGATGTGTGTTAATAGCACTCTTAGCAGCCGATAATGTGGTGCAGTTAATGTATCTCAGCTTGAATTAACTTTACCACAAGCCATTGTTTCCTTTTTATACAGTACAAGGTCCTGTGGAAAAAATCTCTTAGAATCTCACACGGGGAATTCAATTAACTTTACTCACTACTGTACTGAAATACAGGAATGGAGGCGATTTTAACCTTTCTTTGAGTTTCCCACTGATCAATTCAATGCTTTCCATTAGTTTAACTCCGGTTACCATAAACTCACATTCGTTGTTCAGAAAACACCTACCTTTCCACTGAGAGAGCAGAATGTCCCCATCACTGAGAAGCTTTGCGAAGTTGGCTAAACTGGCTAACAGACATTTGAATCCAGGGGTGACATTTGTCCCTAATACTTCCCAACATGCATATGTATAAATATGTGGTTTCTACTACCTTGGCTATGCTAGCTTCACAATTGTCACAATGACAACTAACTGTCATTGGAGCACTTGTCACTTCCTCAAATCTTAAGTATTTATCATCAAAAGTATGAAGACCTTCAGTCAGTAGAAACTGATTATAAAGTAGATTCCACAAATCTAAATATTATTACAGAAATATTGCAAGTGAGAAAATTTAATAAAGTCAGTTGTTTCTACTAATTATTTACCACACTGCCCAGATCAATTGTATGTATTAAATTTCTTTTTCTAATAGATACCTCCAACCTGTCTCCCAGAAACCACTTCAGTCTTCTCCAAATCTTCACGAAGGTATAAAATGTTTGCATTGAAACCTAAGTGTCTTCTCTTAGCCATAGCTTATACACATGTTTCAAGAGGCTAGTAGGGGCTCTGGATACAAAAAGCTTTTCTCATTAATGATCCTGTTACAATGAGGTAGATTCAAGCAAATAATAGATCTCTTGCACATTTGTAAGTAAATCCACCTCTTTTTGAGAACTGTATTTTGTAGAAATCGGAATAAGAAAGCAATTCCTGTAGTTAATGGTGATTAGATGAACTGGATTGTTAGGAAACACTTTGTAGAGACTTGTGACCACTCCTAAAGCTTTTGCACAGAGTATAATTAATTATATTAATCTTTCCAGTCAGTCTCATCATTCACCCAGTATTGACTGAGAAAAGAACTATTTATGCTTGAGTTCAAGATTGAGCAATTTGGCACAAAGAAAATACAACTGACCACTTTATGTAACAATGCAAGACTAGTGCCTATAACAGCTGAAGTAGATTTTCTTGTAATATGTAACTTGTCATTTGTGTTATATTGGATTTTTTTTACCAGATATAGTGCCTACATTTTTTTTGTGCTTGGCTTGTGTTTATTTTCAAAATATCAAACTGTCTCAGAAAGGCAACAACGCAGTGTTAATTAATTATCTGTTAAATGGTTTGACATTAACAGGCTAGTATTATAATAACTAAATGCCTGGAATGACATGCCATATAAATTGACAGACTACAATTCCCTTTTAATTTACCTTGATTGTTTAATTGCTTACTTTCTCTTTAGAGAAAGAAACCTACTAGTATCCATTTTTCCTAGTAGGAAGCAAACATGTCATGCCTTTCATCAGTGAAATGTGAGACAGATTTCCAGGCATAAGAGAAAAGAATAATAAAAATATAAAGCAATGATAGGGCACCTAGGTCAGAGAGAGCTTCAGGGATAAGCATTCAAACCAAAAATATTCCCAAGACTAATAACAAGAGAGGCAGATAATCAGCATTTTGCAGTGTATTAGAGAGAGAAGACTACAAGCCCCTGTGGCTTCATGTTAAAAAGACATGATTCTTCTGGAAGCAAAATTCTTCCAGTCCTGGCATCCCACTTGCTGGTTTTTGACCTTGCATAAATGATTTAACTAGTATGAATTCTTTTTCTAAAAAGTTTTGGAAGAAAAAGAAAACAAAATGAAACAATGCTTCATAGGATTAAAATAAGAATCAAAAGAAATTATCCACACTTAATTTTTTAACCTTAACATTCATAATACAAGTTCTCACTAAATGTTTTCTTTTGCAATCACCATTATAAATAAAAAATGTAAGTTAGAGTCCATTTATTCATTTATTTTACATCACGGCTGAAGTTTCCAGTCCCTCCTCTGGTCTCTGATTCCTGGTCATTCAGGTTGTGTCAAACAAGGGCTCCCTCTCATGGAATGGGCCTCACGTTGGACCAGTCGTTAGCTGGACACTCCCATGACTACTGTGTCACTGTTAATCCAGAACACCTTGCAGGCAAGACAGATTGTTGATCAAAGGTTTTGTGTCAGGGTTGATGGTCTAGTCCCTTCAATAGGCACCCTGCCTGGTTACAGAAAACATTTAGGAGGCTCCATAGCCTCCATTATTTAGAGTTTTTGTAGGGTCACCCTCATAGATTACAGGGAATTTCAACTGGACTAAGTTTCTACATAGCCTTCCAAATCTACAGTTCCAATCTCTCCTAGTACTCCCTCCCTCCACACATCATTTGATTCCTCTTGTTTCCACACCAACCTACCCAAGTCCACCCACAATATCTCTTCTCTTTCCCTTTCCCATATAGATTGCATCCCCTCTTGAGCCTTTCTTGTGACCTAGCCCTCTGAGGGTTATTCTTTATTTCATTTATGAGTGAGTACATACCATATTTATTTTTATCAGCTTGGTTTGCCCCACTCAAGTTGAATTTTTCTAATTCTGTCTATTTTCCTACAAATTTCATTGTGTTTTTTTTCTAAGAGATGAATAATACACCTTGATGTAAATATACCAATTTATGTATCCATTCTTTGGTTGAGAGACATCTAGATTGTTTCTAATTTCTTGATATTATTAATAAAGCTGCTGTGATCATAGTTGAGCAAGAGTGATAGGATGGTGATATTTCCAATCGTGGTAGACTGATTTCCAGTTTTCTGGGGGAAGCAGTATATTGATTTCTGTAGTGGCTGTACAAGTTTGAACTACCACCAGCAATGGAGGAGTGTTACCATTTTTCCATATCCTTGCTCCCATGAGCTATTACTTGCGTTTTTGTCTTTGCCATTCTGACAGTTATAAGATGAAATCTCAAAGTAGTTTTAATATGCTTTTCTCTGATAGCTAAGGATGTTTAGCATTTCTTTGAGTGTTTCTCAACTATTTGAGATTCTTCTATTGAGAATTCTCTGTTTAGATCTGTACTCTATTTTTTAATTGGATTATTTGTTGTTTTTTTGATGTCTAGTTTATAAATGGAGACTGTGTGTTGACTCATGCATATTTCTAGTTAGCTCTTACATCTTAATTTTTTTCATTTTTATTAATCTATGTATCATCACAAGAATGTGGCCTACTGGTATGGTTCTGGTGTCTCTTTTCTTTGGCAGCTACATGGCATCTCCCTAACTCTACCTTCTTCCTCCCTGCATTCAGTTTAGTTTTCCATGCTTAGCTTTATTTTGCCCTGTCATAGGCCAAAGGAGCTTCTTTATTAACAAGGATAATAAAACATTATTCATAGCATACAGAGGGGGAATCCCATATCATGGGTTTCTGGAATTCATCAAATACTTCAGAAATCAACCTACTGTCAGATGTGTGGTTGGTGAAGGTATTTTCCAATTCTATAGGCTGCTATTTTGTTTTATTGACAGAGGTCTTTATATGACTGAAGCTTTTCAGTTTCATAAGATCCCACTTATCGATTGTTGATCTTGGTACCTTTGCTATGGGTGTTCTGATCAGAAAATTGTCTCCTGTGCCAGTGTTCAAGGCCATCCCCCAGTATCTTTCCTTACAGTTTCAGTGTATCTGATTTTGTGACCCTCTTGGACAAGAGTTTTGTGCAAAGTGAAAGATACGGATCCATTTGCATTTTTATACATGCCAAAATCTAGTTAGACCCACTTTCTTTTTTCTTGTCACATTTCTTCTGATATATTCCTCTTTTAAGCCCTTCCTTCTCTCACTTTTCTAATAGCTCTTCTTTAGAATCTTGACTTTTATTTTATACCCATAATATGGGACTATGAACAGGTAAGTTAAGGTAAAAGACAGAATATTGCTTTCTTCAGTGGTGTAGCCACTGACAAGTTGTCCATTTTTCATACATTTACTTTTCTTGGACATTTTGTTGTAGCAATGACTAATACCCCATTATTACCTGTAACTTCCAGATTTGCAGCCATTAAAAAAACTGAAAATGAATATTTCTTTAAATCACCTCTTTTAAGATTTTATATACATACATATATATATATATATATATATATATATATATACACACACTAACATTATTGAAAATAGAACCTTTCATTAAGGATATACAGGAGGATGGGCCATAATTAATACTCATGATGATCAGAGATAAGCTTAATTCATTATTTACTTATATGAACATGTTAGTGGACTATAGCATATTTGTTTTATGCCTCCTAGTTAAATAGAGTTGAATATGTGATGAGAGAGAAATGAATAATCTTGAGAGCTATAGTTGGAGGAAAGAGTTTACATGAAGATCTACCATCAATAATATGCTAAAATAAAGAGGCATAAACTGGTGAACAGTGCTGCAAAGATAAGTTTGGCATGAGTATAGAATTCTGCTAAGTTTATGGGGAAAAAGGGGTGAAAGGGATACATTGAGCTGGATTAGAAATAGCCTAGCCTGCTAAAATGAAACTAGTAGTCACATGTCATTTAAGGACAGAGAAATCTTCTGATAAGTAGATCATTAGGTGATTCCATCATTGTGTAAAAATGGTAGAGTATACTTAAACTATGACAGCTAGCAATCAATATAATCATATGAGTCTCTTTACTATACACAGTCCATAGCTGCTCTTAAATCATGTCTGTCTTGGTGGAGATAATCTTTACTCAGATAGGATTTTAAAATTTCTACTTGTTATTTTTGTGCCTCATAAATAATACATAATGTTAAGAAGAAAGACTATGAATATATGTGACCTTTATTTTTATTTAGATTACAAGCATATAGTTTACATGCATCATAAATCCTAGTGGTTAATCTTGCAGTTTCTCATTTGACCACTCTTGTCAATAGAATGGTGACAGTGCCAGCCTTCTGTCTCAAGATTTTTACAAAGAGTAGGTGTGTAAATGTACTTTCTACAATTCATAAAGAGATTGACAAGTGCATGGGATAAATCATGTATACTTATACTACAAATGTTCTTACTCTGTCTCTTCAGTTACTTTAATCTTTTGAAGGATTATGTTATAAGCTTCATAGTATATCATCTCTTATTTCACCTGTAAAGGGAAAATACACAAAGAGAAAGTATCTTTTTAAGGCTAATATTTTATTTCCCGAGATTTCTCATTATTGTACCTATTATTTATAAGACCTAGGAGTGCAAAATCTAGAGAGAGGTTTCAGTGTTGGACAGATCTTACCGCAAAAATAAAAGACTGAATTATTATTATTCATATTTAACAATGCATGTATCAACTCTCAAAAAATGTTTTCTCAAATTACAATTTCTTTAGAACAGATCTTAAAGGTATACTTTAAGGGCAGCTATCCAAGGGCTAAGACAGACAATACATATTCTTTTCCTGTTTGCGTTCATCCAAATAGATGAGTGATAAAAAATAAAACTGAGCCCTCAACCAAGCACTGGTGTATGCCTACACCAGTCGATGCATACATATGAATTTTTATATAGTTACCATAGTCACTCCAAAGCAAAAAATTTTCACTTTGGATTTTATACTTTTACAATCAGCTATTAGTTATATCTACTAATCCTCAACAAGAAATTTGTTGCAACATTAATCTAGCATATCAGTGGTTACTTTTGAAAGTTCATTATAATAAAATGATTCTTATTGAAAATAAGTAAATAAATCTATTCTATTGGCAAACAAGAAAAAGTAAAATAAATCTAAGTATTTCTGTGAAGAAGAGAAATATTTAATATTTAGTTGAGAAATCTTCTAAACAATAGCTAGTTATATAAATATATGGTCAATTACATCTTATGTATTACTTAATTCTGGAATCAGACTACAAATATCAAAAATGACTATTAATATTGACATTTTAATATTGTGGTGGTGAGAAATTCTATAAATAATTTTTCAGCACTTAAAATCTTTTAAGGTATTTAATGAGTACAGGAGACGAAAAAAGAATAGAATATTTAAAATGTTATATATTCAGTAATATCTATTGAACTTATCACTAAATATCTTAAGAAAATATTCACGTGTACCAAGTTATTTTAGTTAATCATGTTTTTAGAGTATACAACATATAACCTAGATAAAATGCAAGGATCACAATTGCAGTTATCTGTGACTTACCAATATGTTGTTGCACAGAAGCAAATCTATCTTGTTTTGCCTACTATTGGAAAGTTTGACATGAGTTCTTTAAACATTGTTTGCAAGGTGCTAGCACACTAAGTTAAGCATTGTTAAGTGAATTTTACAGGCTTGTTATATGAGAAAGGAATTGTCCATCCTGAACCCATCATGCTGTGCTCAATAGACACCTTCCTTAGTATATCCAGTGTCCATTGACTGCTTCCAGGAACCTTCTACCCCATTAGAGTAGCAGAATCTGGGCAACTTCTGCTGTGCTCAAGCAATATGTTGTACAGAGATGAATGCTTTCTCTGGAGAACAGTTACTGTAGTCGCTTGGAAGGAGGATTCTGAGATATGTCAATTGTATAGCATTATGGGAGCATCTCTGACAACTGTTGAGATCCTTATCCTCTCAGCCAATATCTGGATTCCAGTTCAGGATCTGTAGATAATATTTAGGCTTGTTGTTCTGTAATGCTTTCTATAGATTCATCTTTTATTCTTACTGCTACTCCCAAATAATTAAAGTTTCTTGTTAAGAAAAACATCTATTTTTATTAGATTGGCATGCCCTAACTATTATGTGATTTCTGTCTCTTCAGCCTATCTGACAGTTGCAGGAAGCAAATATGAATCTAGATTTTTAGGAGAAATTTTCCTATGGGATGTGACTTCTATGTTGGATTTTGGTTGTTGAGCAAATGCTAAGTGGATAAAGGTGGGGGTGGATGTGTTACAGATGTAACTAGTATTTAAAGCAGACATTGGGAACACCGAACCTGTGGTTCCTAGCATACCAACGTCAATATAACTTTGCAAAATAGATACAAATGAAAACATTTAGGATATATGGAATAAACAAACAACAAAAACCCAACCCAAAACCTGTGTACTCTAGGTAATTTGTATGTATGCTGCATTTGAGTACAATTAATTTGATCTGTCATGCTTATGGCATAATTTGGGTCCATAATAGCTTACATAAACTTTATGGATAAGTATATGATTCTAAAAGTCAGAATAAAGATTATTTCAATACATGTTGCAGATATATTTAATCTAAAAAACTGAACTCTGATACAAATTTCAACAAGAAAATACTAGAATGCAGAGGTAGAGGGATTAGCCATGTAAAAATATTCACAGTTATAAAATAAAAATCAAAACAAAGAAAGCCACATATTTGCTTTTAATTATTATTGTTATGACACTACTTTTATGCTGTATATTTCAGTTTTGATCATATTATTCGTTGGGAGCCTAATAGTGATAATCTCTATTAAAATAATTATGGACTTTGAATTTATAATATAGGTTATTTATCAGTGAGACAAAGTTCTGTTCCAGGCTTCACCTTAGTAACTTATCCATTTATTAATTATTTCATTGATTTGTTAGTTTCCAGAGGCCATTACATGGTAAAGTTTAATAAAATGTAAATGTCTATGGCACAGTTTGCCACTTAAAACTCACAGGGATGGAAAATATACTTCTTTACAAGATCATTTTTCCTCAAATAAGATTAACCCTGGGTCAAAATGGAGAAGTAATTGAGAATTCTGTCAAAATATAGATGAATTATCTGCTCTCCTCTCCTCTTTTTCTGCTATATAGCATAAAGACAAGTACATCATAATGACAAAAAAACAGATTACACTCTGAGAACATGATTGTAAGTCACACAAAAGTACATTTGGTTCATTATTTTATAAATATGTGGTCAAATGATAGCAAATAGAAGTCATCTCTTTGGGTCCATTTAGCCAGGTAATTGAAACAAATGAAAAAAAAAAAAAAACAAAAACAAGAAGCAGCAATTCTCCAATTGCAGAATCATTCCTGCAAAATGATGCTGAGCCAATTCTTCCCTACATCCCTGGGGTGTGAAGCTATAGACTCAAATGAAAATATTGACTCTCAATCACAGTACAACTATTATAGGAATCAGGAAAATAGCTTTTGTAAATCTCATAGCTTTTAAGCACTGTAACATTAGTTCTGTTCACAAAAAAAGGGCAGTCCTGTGCAATGCTTCCTCCCATCACTTTTTTTTATCAGTTTGCATCTAGTCCGAGGTTTATTCAACAGTCCTCTCACTCTACACAAGTACAAACAACCTTATCTAATGTACTACAAAGTCATAAAACTCAAAACAAAATTTATAGTACTGACTGTACAATAAAAGCAAAAAGAGGCAATGTATACACTGCCAAGGTTAACCTGCAACATCCCCATGAATGGCAGGTGACAGTGAGTGTGGTGGTAGGTTCCATGAGCTGTAGAACTAACTGGCTGACCAATTTCAGAGAATAACAGAGACCTGGGGGCAGGGAAAGATAAAGGTGTTTAACCCTAGAAGTTGACGAGGACTCCAAAGGGGACATGGTCAGGCCTAACAGCATAGCAGCTTGGTCCCCTTTCCGCAAAGGTGGCAGAGCAACAGCAAGGCACGACCAGGTTGCCTAGGTCATCTGTGGAAAACCGTGTGTTGCAATATGGAGGCTTGCTTGCTTGTCCCAGCTGCTCTGCTATAAACCAGACTCTCAAGAACAGGAAGGGTGAACTTTCTTGCCAGAAAACTACAGGGCACCTTTATGGGCACAGTCCTGAATCAACAGTACCTCTGCAGCCAGAATCCTCCTGCAGAGGAAATATTTCAACTGCTGTCTTCAAAGCCCACCCCGTTATGGGATCCTTCCCTACAGATCCTCGTTGGCTAAAGAAAGGACAAAACTGAGTTGGGGGAACATAAGTTACAGAAGTACGAATCAATGTCCCTGCTTATCGGGAAGAGTTGGAGCTGGAGTGGCTCTTATGGCGGCGGTGGCCTGGAGATCGAGACCTCCTACGCACAGGGGACCTGCGCCTTGGAGAGCTAGACCTCCTCCTCATCCGTGGGGGTGACCTGCGCCACGTGGGAGGTGGTGGAAGCCTTCTCCTGGGTGGGCTGAATCGCCGTGAGGGTGGCCGAGGGTAGCAGTGATCTCTTGGCCATCAATTTATCTTCCATCCATGTGTTTCAGCGCCTTCTCCGCTTCATCTGGATTCTCAAACTCTACATATGCGTAGCCTTTGGATAGATGAGGATGCATCTTTTCTACAGGCATGTCAATCATTTTAATTTTCCCATAAGTAGAAAATATTTCCATGATATGATCCTTGGTCACATTCCTGGTGAGCCTCCCAATGTGCACTTTGGTGGGCTTAGGTGAAGGGCTCCGCCTTTTCCTCTCCTTTTCATCTTTTAGGTGGTTTGGATTTGGAGCGGGAGCGCCGCCTATTGTCAGGCCTGCGCCGGGAAGGGCTCGGGGAGCCAGAAGAGCTGCTGGAGCGGGAGCTTCGGGATGTGCTGGAGCTCCCAGAGCGACTGGATGCAGAGGAAGAGCTAGGGCCACTGCTTGAACCTGTGCTGGTGCTGGAGCCCGAGCTGGAAGTTGAGCTGGATCGAGACCTGGTGCTGCTGCTTCCACTTGAAGCACTGCGTTTCTTCCAAGTCTTATCCCTGCCATGATCCTTCTCACTCGACTCTTTAGTGGCCCCTTTATCTTTAGAGCGATCCTTGGACTTCTCTTCAGAGCAGTCCTTGCGTTTGGTAGGAGAAGGAGCCATCTTCCCGAGGCCGCCACCTTCTCCCTCCCATCACCACTTTAACTCAGTTTCATATCTCTTTTGTACACTTTGCTAAATTCTGTACACTTTTATTTACTGCATCTCTACTTCCTACTGCCTCCTCACATTATAAATTTGTGGGCCACTTATTTGAGCAATAGAAAAAAAAACATAGTGAAATATTTATGTAAAACTATAGCTACCATCAAGGTACAAGATAATTTGAAAGGAGTAATAACCAAAAAGGTCATGTATTAAATTCTAGAGACCACTGTTATCTGATCAAAGTTCTGGATTTGAAATTTATCTTGATTCTGTTCACAATAGAAGCTGTTTATCATGAGAGTCTAATGATCATCAGCTAATATTATTTTCTTCTTCATGGCATTAGAGAAAATGACCAAATATCAAACCAAAGACTATTTATCTGATTGTGAAATTTTATAAGACAGGTTATAAATGGAAGTTCAGAAATAATTCTGATAAAGATAAATGGATTAGTCGTAATTGAAGGCTGAAGGAACAGATGTGGAAAGAGTTCAACAGCGACAATGTGACAGAGAAACACCTTTTAAAAGGGGGAGGAAGACTTTACATTAAGCTATACTTTGACTTAGAAACCTGAGAGGCGAGCATTTTAAAATATTGTGGTCAAATAGTTTACAGGCACATGATTTTACATGAAACAAAGGGATAATCTGAAAACAAGATATAAGCACAAACACTTTCTATGTAGAAACAAGGAGAGCTGTTCAAGTGTAAATTAGACAATAAGACCAGAAAACAATCAGTTGATGTGGAAACATGATAATAAGAAATGCCAAGAGTGAGTAAACATTCACCAAATCCAGATCAGGTCTCACAATACTGTGTAAGTGCAGTCCTAGGAGATGCATTGCCCTCTTGTCTACATAGGTACTTGCACAAATACAATGTATATCAAAACATCCATGAATACATATATGCATATAAAGGAAATAATCTTTGAAAATTATATATGTTATATAATAATGTTAATTGAATTTGGGATATATGTACTTTGGAAAAAGTATAAAATAAGGGAGCACTAATAATATTTGTTTAAATAATATTTCAAAATATAATAAACAAAAAGTAAATATATGTGTCTACATTTAACACACTGAAAATAGACTCATAAATATTCATAGAATAAAGTTAAGTTGATAATGTAGATTTTCAAATATTTGCATGTTATTTGGCATAGAGTTCAACTTTAAAAGAAAAATTTAGAAGAATGAAGACATGTATATTACTTTTTATAATCTTCTGCTCACTTGGAACAAACCCATGGGTTACACACAATAGCTATCAATTCTTTTCTCATCAGTCTGAGATAAGATGGACAACTGTGCATTCCCAGGAAGTGGTCTGTTATATTGTTCAGATATGAAGCTTTCCAGATTTATATCAATATTCCTAAGTCTACAGTGTGGAGCTATGATCATACAAGCTAATATTTACTTTAATGCACTAACTTTAATTAGTACATTAAAACTTATAGGAACTTGTTTGAAATAACTTTCCTAATAATCTCTGACATGAAAAAAATATTTTTTTTCTCTGACTTGGTAAAGTAGCAAAAATTTAGTAATTGTTTACAACTACTGTTAATTAAAAATTTTTAAAACACATCTTAACTATTATTTCTGTTTATTGGGATGATATGGACACAAATAAAAATATTTTCTATAGATTCACCAAACAAGTGTATGACTTCTGTTAATATATATTGGATCTCAATAAGTAAATGTATATCAGTATTTGTAAAAATGATCTGAACTGTTTATATTTTTCAGAAATAGATCTTACTGGCCTCAATAGCTTTTCCTGTAGGGCTAAAGGTACTAAATGTATTACTTACTTTACATAATTTTAAGACAAACTATTTGAATGATGTATATAAAGAAGGGTTTATTTTGTTCACAATTAGGGTACAGTCCATCTTGACTGGAAAGACATGGTAGTTGGAGATATGGGTGGTCTATCACATTGCATCAAGAGTTAGGAATTAGAGAGAATAATGTTGTTATTAAAATGGTCATCTCTCCTCAATTTTATACTGTAGACATATTTTGCATGGATAATCCTATTCCATTCTTTCTGTTTATGTCTTTGAATCAAAATAGAATATGACTAATATAGTTGCATCTGGTGTTTCTGTCCATTCAGCCAACCTCACTTATTGACTGAAGCAATTATGCTGCTTGCATTTCTTTTAACATCTGAAAAAGGGTATTTATATTTAACTTTATTTGTTTCTTATATCCTTATAACATTTTTTGCCTTTCATTTACTCTATTATTCTTTTAACAATATTTACTTTATTATTATAAAGAATTGCTTATCTTTCTATAAAATTCTCTAATATATATATGTATATATATTCTATAGCTACATTTTATAACTATCACAGGGGTGCCATATAGTGAGGTAAAGGGAAAATATTATTTTCTGATTAATATGCAAAATATCTGCTTATTTCTGCCTTTATTTTAATCCTTTTGAGTTGATGATATCATAAAATACATCTATGCATGTTGTTTTCCCCAAAATAAAATGAAGTATAGCTAGAAAACAATGTAATGTGTTAAAATGTAAAACCAAACCATGTTTACTCTTAGATAGATACTTGAAATGTAGTAACTTTTTGAATCATATAAAGAGCAAAATTTCAAACTATTGTCTTTGATAATAGATTCCAACTTGACTATATTTGCCTTTAATGCAGTTTTATTTCCTCATATGTCTTGCATTTTTATATAGTGTCCTTTCATTATATCCTACAAGACTTTTTTGGACATCTCATGAAGCAGGCATAGTAGCAAATATTAGTTATTTTTTTTACAAACATATTTCCCAGTTTTCATTAAATAATTTTTCAGATAATGGATTTTTTATTGACTTTGCTATTTCAGTCTTTTACTACGTTGGCCTACTATCGTTCAAAGTTTCTAATCAAGGAAAGAGTCTAAGTCATACTGTGGATTTCTTATAAATAATGAATCACTTCTACGTTGATGTTTTCAGTATTTTCCCCTGTGTTCAAAAGTTAACTATAACTCATCACAGTGAGTCTCTTTGAGGTCATCTTGAGTGCACTGAGCTTCAATGTTCAACATACTTGGAAGTCTCCAAGCATTATATTTTTAAGTATTTTTTTCAGCACTTTCTCTCTTCTTCTGATACTCTCAAAATGTTGGGATTGATTGAATTGATCTGGTTCTGTGGGTTCCTTGGGCTCTAGGAGCTAATTTTCTACGTTTACTGTCTGTTTATGTATTAATTTCTCAAAAATTTCCTTTGTTCTTTTTTCAAGTGTGTTGATTCCTTCTTATGCTTTCTCAAAGCTTCTCTAGTTCCTCAGAAGTAAAATTTTCATTTCAATCACCACTTTCAGTTCTGTAAATTCTTTTTGATATCCTACAAATATTTTTGTAATCATTTATCTTCCTTCGGCATACAATATCATAAAATACAAGTCTCTTTTTTTGAACAGCACATCGATTTGTTCATGTATCTTTCTGAATTTTCCTCACATCCTCTTTTGTTCACGGAGCATCTGTAAGGCAGTATTTTAAAGTCTGTGTCTGGTAGATTCGTAAAGCCTTTATTAATGGTGGTTTTGGTCTTTTCCATGAAAAACATCTTTTATTTTTTGTAGGTCCTCTAAATTTGGGTTGAAAATTGTATATTTGAATCTACTATTTGAATCTGATGACAATAAACCTCTGGAAACCTGACTTCAACACTTCCCTGAGTTTGGCTATTAGTTCTACTTACTCATTGCATGATTTTTGTGGGATACTGTGTTGGTTCTTTAATTCATTAAAAACAGTTTTAGTCAGAGGTCAAAAGGCTCTTAAGGGAAAACAATAGCAATGACCACAATCTCTCTGTCCAAATGGAGCAAAATACCCTGAAGTTAGAGATCAAAGCACTTTGCAAACTTGTGTCTTTTCATTCACTCTGTTTCACTCTGTGCAGTCTGTGACAAGAGTGTTTGCAAATTCTTTGTGGCTGAGCTACTGTGCTTCTGGGCAATTGGGCCACAGAGCCAGGCTCAGTGAGTTACTATGATTAGAGCATACATTGTGTAAAATTAGGATCCCTTTGCTGTCCAACCATTCCCACAGAAGTTAAAAGTTTCCACAATGTCTCCAAAGTATTCAAATTGTTATATTAGACTTATTAGGTGGAGAAATGGATCCCCAATTCTTTCTGACCTGCATATCCCCCCAGAATTTTTTATGCATATGAGAAAATGGAAAGAGTTTAATGTCAGAAAGATGGGGATTAAAACTAGGTCAATCTGACTCTAAAATTCTTTTTTTATGTTTTTGTCTGAGAATTCATGAAGTGATAGTCACGAAACTATAAGAATAAATCAACATATGGAAGAAATACTCAGTATAGTCTTTTTCATCTACACAGAGAGAAAAGGACTTATAAACTCTAGTACCCTGTAAAGTTGGAAAGAATTTAAGTTTATGGAAACAAAGTGGAACCAAGGCATGCAAAATGTCATCATTTTATGTGTTTACACAGGAAAATGTAACAACTTTATAGATCTTCTATAAACAAAGCAATCTCTGGTTATACTATATCACTGTGTAGAAATGACTTTTAGTATTCAAAGCAATAATTTGGAGTAGTAACCAAGATTCTCAGAGGGAAGGAAGAATTTCCAACTACATTCCAAAGATGTCAAACTGTCCTTTAAGGTGGGTGTCTTGGCTGTGTGCTATGTTTCTCCCCCATGGACTATTGGAGGAGAAGATAGTATAAAAATACATGCCACAGGTTATTCAGAAGAATTTTATAATTTAGTATGGCTACATGTGTGAAGGAGAGTGATGGGTAAGATGAAACTCTGCAGCCTGAAAGTAGAGATAAAACATTTCTGCTGTGCAGGGATTTGTTTCTCTGTCTTAAGTGGAATTTCTGCATTCAGAATGGATTGGCTGAGAAAATTAGTGCAAAGACTCAGATTGGAACAATCACTGAACCTGGCATTGGAAATATTTCTGAAGTACTTGAACAAGGACAATATACACAAACTAAAGGCATGTTAACTGACTGAAGGAAGCAAAAGCAACTCTATTGGCCAGCTCCACTGCATTCACCTTTAAAATCAAGAAATAAGTGCGTCATGTACAGTGCAAACGGAAGATAAGTATTTATTTAACATTACAGAAATTACAAGTAGGTGATTGGGGCATTTAATTCACATAAAAAATGCTAGGATAATAAATAATAGGAGATTATATGCTTTCATCAACAAAACAGTAAAATCCTTGTTCATTGAAAATCATGTACTCTCAAGTCTGGGGAATGCAGCAAAACCATACAAATTAAAAAGCCACATTTATGTCATGAGGGCAGTAATCTCTTTATCTACACTGTAAAAAATAGATCCATATTACTCATGTGAATTCCTTTGAGCTACAGTGTTTGAGAGTGAGGAATGTATAGGTGCATGTTCTGACTGCAGGGAGGTAATAGGATGTCTCTGTATAATGCTACAGAAGTATTCTATGATTATATACAATATGAAAATCACGCACAATGAAAGCTGAAGGTAAGGCAGAGGGATGCGAAATGAAGTGGATCGAAAAGAGCAGAAGCCATTCACAAGTTTCAAAATGCTAGCCAATTTCAGAGAATGTAGCATTCATTTCATTATTTGTAGCTGGGAAAAAAAATGAGCTTCAAGAAGCACTGTCTAACTGAACAGACAGTTCTAAGGCAAACTGTTGTGAGATCACTAGAGTCACCATTTAAATTATTCAGTCTCGTTTATAAGATCAGGGACTTTTTCTATCTTTTGTTTTTTTGATAAACACCTGCTGTCAAAGGAAAAGAAAGTTTACGATACGACACAGTTCACACCTTCCCCCTAATTTGGTTATTATTTTTTCATCTCAAACTAAAAAACACTCTGAACTGGTGATGATCAGGAGTCTAATTAACTTTTTTTGCAATTTCATAAAATGTTAGCAACATAACTTATAACCCTGAGTATATGACCTTTAAATAACCCTTTATATATTTTTGAATATATAAATTGAAGATTTTATAACATTATGTGTGTTCAAGATTTTGATCATAAAATTAAACATATTCTCCAATGGCATTCTTGCTTTTCTAATCTCATATTGAATATCATTTTCATTCATGACTTTGTACCTCTGTACAACTACCTTGCAATCAATAAACATTTTTCAAAATTTTCCTCTGCCCCAAGCATTGTCAGGGTCATAGGGTCAAGAGCAAGCATAGCAATATGTTTCCTTAAGCATATATAGTAGCTAATTCTGTTGTCTTGGGAAAATGATTTAAATTTATTTCTCTAATTTATCTACAGTGCTAGAGATTATCTGGTACATGAATTTAGAGAATTAAGTATTTCATTTTTTATATAGTCTATGAATTAAATAAAGCATACACAGTTATCCCAATGAAACCAGTAATAAAGAAGTCCTATATTTTACACTGAAATACCTTGGCCAAAATTATTTTATAATTGATATTGTATAGCATTTTGAATTGCTAATAATATACTCTATAATGTGCATGTTATTATATGATGATTTCTGGACTTTAAGGTTGAATGTTGTGAGGACAACAGTGTGGAAAATATATCTAGTGTGTGAAATAGTACATATTGTTAATTCACAAACAAACTATGTATGGTGGGTTTATCTCATAAAGCACCGAACCAGGAAAATCCACCAAGCAAGCTACATCTTACTTTTTTCCAACTTTGGGTCTTTCAGCTTCCCAAAGCAAATAAATTAATTGAGAAATTTAAGTAAATAAGGTTATCAAATATGCTTTCCTCTTAAAAACAGCTCTACAATATGTGTATCAAAAGAATTAATGAGTGGTTGCTAAGAAAATTGGTCAGACGGAAAACAATGCATAGATGAGAACTTTGACATAGGAGTCTTAAAAAATAGTAAGTTCTACAGAAATGTTCAATTTGTATTTGGTTAGGAGACTTGGATGAACAAAAATTATTGAACATTTCCAATAAAAACTATAGCAATATTAACCAGGTTACCTTCTACAGTCATAGTAATCTGACAATAAGCCAGCCCTCTTTCAGGAAGAATTTTAATTCAAGGTTTAATCTTAATTATTAAAGGAGACATATTTAGAGCAGTTTAAGCTGTGAAGCAAGAGAAGTTATCAGGATACATTTCTTATTTCTGGTAAAAGATGATTGATATGAATAAATCTACTTTATTTAAGAGTAAAACAAAGTTGAAGCTGCAAGGAAGTGGACATTGTCTTTCCTTTAGATATAAAAAATTGTTCAATTTACAAGTGAGTGAAAAACCTTTTTTTGTAAAAAAAATTACTTAAAGAAAACTTAGTTAACTGTCATTTTAAGAGAAATATCTATAGATCAAGATGTTATTTTTTTACAGGGTTGGTTAATCAAGTAAAAGTTACTTCCACATTCCCACTGTATTTTTGTAATGTTTTGGCTTCTGCTACGTTTTTCTTTGGAAAATTAATCACAGTGAAAGCAGATATGCATATCCATAACGCTTTCAATATTGATTTATATTTCACATGTATCAATGCTAAATAAATAAACCAGGCATGGTGATGAGTGTGACACAAATATGAACTAATGTTTTGCGGCAAATCAGAAAAGTGAACCCACCACTCCTTAGTTTGAATCTTTTTAGTTTTCACATGGTGTCACAAGGATTATTGACCATAACATTTTTCAACTATAACGTTTAATAAATCATGTACATAAAACACATATAGTAATATCTAATGAATTTCTAAAGCTTGTTTTTTTATAACATTTCTTTATTCTTGGGAATTTCACACACATATTCAGTAAAACCTGATTGTATCCATCCTCCATCTCCTCTTTGCAACACTGACTACAACACGTCCCCACCCAACTTCATGTCCTCCTGTTTGTCCTCTTCTTCATCTTCATGTTCTTCTTTTTTTCTTTTAAATCTGGCCTTCTTACTTCTGTAGCTCCCTGAAACATTGGAGATGGTGTCAGAGGTTTTTAAGTGCAACCTGTATTTTGCACAATAGAAAATTGTTCTCACCTTAGTTTCAAACAAAATAGAGTCAACCAAGACAGTTTAAAGATTCCCATACATTTTATGATTTTATTCTGTAATAGTTGAAGTTGTGTTAAGCTAATGTAACTATGCATTATGATACTTCATATTTTCTTATGTTTATTCCCATATTCGTATCCAATGCTGAATGCATGAATTCTGCCTGTCACAGCTTTACTTCCTCGAGATTCCTATTGCTGTAATAAACACTATTACTAAACCAACTCTAGAATGAGTAATTTGTTTTTAGCTTGAAACTTCATTAAGGGAAGTCAGAGAAAAAAAACTCAGTAGAGGAACATGAAAACAACAAAGCAAAAAATACAAACAAAACAGAAACCTGGAGAAAACTGGAGCAGAAGCCATTTAAAGAATGCTACTGTCTTGTTATTGTTTGAATTGTTGTTTGCCTTCCTGTACATTCCAGATCTTTCTTTCCAGGGATGGCAACATTCACAGTGGGCTAGGCACTCACACATCACTTTGTAATCAAGAAAATGCCCCACAAAAAAATCTTTGCTCATAAAATATATCCTAGGCACAGTTTCTGATCCCTTCACTTCTCCCAGTTCCTCTCCTCACGTCCTCTCTCCCTCAGATCATATCCTCTTCCATTTCCCCTAAAAAATGAGCAGGCCTCCCAAGAATATAAAAAAAATATGGTATATCAAGGCTGGGTAAGGCAACCCAGTAGAAGAAAATGGGTCCCTCAAAATGGTAAAAGAGTTAGAGACATTCCCACAAAAACAACAAGCTAACCAATTGGAACAGAAATATTTTCTCAGCTGTGGGTACATCTTCTCAGATGACTTAGTATTGGGTTATGTTGATGAAAACCAGTCAGCACAATTTCTCATAAGTCTCCCTGTGACAAAGATTGATCTTATTAAATGATTCATCCAATATTTGGAGCTGGGTTCAAAGAGATGAAAACCAGTTACTGTGAATGCTCATATAGAAAACAGATACCTTAGTAACTTTGCACAGAAAGGCTCAGGAAGCCGACAAATATACTATTCAGAAGATGGGGAAGTATACAGTGGATTGCAATTCTCTTGAGATAAAAAGGCTGTTGCATTCATCAAATTCCTGCATAAGACCAAGCCAGCTGAATTTGTGTCACAGATGGAGAGGAGATCTTTATGTCCCACCACTACTAGGGAGTTATTGGCAATGATGGAAGCTAGGGGAAGATGAATGATTCTTTTGTGAGCATGTGGTCAATGCTAAGTGTTTTGAACTTCGGAAGATAACTTCATATATCTTCACATGTGGGCAGTACTAGGTGGACTTAGTAGTGGGGAGAATACATGCAGTTGGGATGGAAGGTTTTAGTACAATCTATTGGGTTATTGATGGAATGCATGGTTCACATGAACATATTTTAAAAACATAAATGAAATTCTCCAAAAAGTATAATAAAAGTTGGAAATTAAAACAGCTGAGTATATACAGTTGATTGATTAATACAAAATTGAGTTATTAGTCCATCATGAGTTCAATAAATTTAGCCAGTCAACTAATTTTCTAATGGGCAGGCCAAGTGTTGACTCATTGACCTCATTGAAGAAATATTATGCTACAAAGGAAACTTAAAATTTGCTCAGCTAGAACCAGGGAGGAAGTCTAGTACAGAAAGAATGACAGGTGCATCATACAACATTCTGAAAAACAAACAAAGTAACCAACAAACAGGTTATACTGTACTGGGGGAAGGAGCTATGGATAAATTCAATTGCAGCCTTATTTCTAGCAAAAGAGTCATTTTTGTTGGAAATATTTATCAGTCTGGGCAGTGGTGCCAAAATTATTCTCATGCATAAGGTAATATTTATCTTGATAAAAATTGGCAACAAGAAAGAATGTAATTTGAAACACATCATTTTGTCAAGTCTGGCTACAGATTTCCCTTAAACCCAAGCATGTCTTCTTTCTTCTGTCAACAAATTCGATCTTTACACTTATATCAATTTTGATAGCAGTATATCAAAAGTCACATATATGTATACATATATAGGCATATATGTATATATACATATATAAACACATATGTGCATATGCATACAAAGTAAAAATAATATATATGCACACAAATATATGTGTATATACATACATGATTTTTTTACTTCTTATGTTTTTCTTTTCTGTTTTCTTTTCCTGCTTTTGGTTACTTCTTTACTCACATTTTTTTTCTGTTTGATTTACATCTGTCCTCACAGCCTTCCTTTATGCTTCCTACTGGCTTCTGCTTCTTTTTTTTTGACTTACCTTTCCAAGACAGAGTCAATGTTGGTGATGTCAAGATTATTTCTAGGGTCTGAAGTAAAAGGCTGTGTGAATCGCTATTTGAGTTCTTGTCAGTTATTCTAGATGAAGTGGGGAAAAGAGAAATATCCTGTCTTCCAGAAGAAAACCCTTTTTCTAGTTTTTCATTTAAATATACATTCATACTTGATCAATGATCAATATTAAAATTTCAATGAGCATTAAAATTATGGATTCTGATTTAACAATATATCTTATCTATTCCTGACTAAATGCTTAGCTACTATTTCTGTTCAAAATCAAATAAAAAGAATCAAATATTAAATCATAGAAGGCAAATGTATTTTAACTATTCTCTATGATGTGCTTCCACGAACATTTCTAAAGAAATTCCTTTTAACTACTACACATTTCTCTCCTAACTTCATAGGAGTTTTACATAATTTATGATTTTATGTTGCTCATATGTTCAGCATACTTTCACTAAACAATATATTCATTATATTAATTGATTTCTTTTTAATAAAATAATAGTGTTTTCATTCTATCTAGTGAACAATTTCTTCATGTCATATTTGTGGATGCTACATTGTCCACTTTTGCTGCTTGATTTTTTTCCCTTTAATACATATCTGCTATTCAAACAGACCTTTGCACCTATGTCAAGGCATTTGTTAGTCCATATAACTCTGATCGTATGAGCAACTACTGTAATGGGATGATTTCTGGTCTAATTTGAGACATGACCTAGTCTTCTCCAAGCAGATTTTCTTCCATTGGCTGCTTGCATTTATGGGACAGAGGGAAAATAAGGGAGGGTGGAACCAAGCCCTGGAGTAAAAAACACTTGAATATTTAAATCATCACAAGTCCAAAAGATATCTCTAGTCAATATTAACATAATAGAAGTATTTGTGAAATAGAAATAAGATTATGCATTATGCCATGTGGCATATATTTAAGCTATTATAGTATAAAAATGCACTTGACTTATTTAAGTAGTATGACATCAAGCCTTTTTGCTTGAAAAATGATATTTTTCATTTGGTGGAGAGACTTTTATTGATTCATAAACTAAACAAGGTATTTTGTGTTATACCCTGTGCCACATTACATATTATATCAATTGTGTTTCCATAATAGATGTTGAAGTATATTTTCACAGATAGACTGTACTTATACTTACATACAGTAGGAGTGTATATCTATTTAAGAAAGGGTTTTAAGTTTACAGCCTATAATAATGTCTCTGAAATGCTAGATAAATAAATACTTAAATAAGTAAATCCTAGGAGGGTTTAGAAAGCCACATCAATTGATTATAAAGACACCTTGAAACTCAAGAGAACTATTCATTTGTAAAGAGAATATGCTCCCTCATTAATCCCAAACATTCTTATTAACATAAATGTTTTTACTGGACTCTGCATTTGGAAGGGTAGTAGTGAGAAAGCTTTTTTAATTGTACCTTGGTTTAAATATAATTATTAGTGCTCATTTCCTGTGTAGAACTTTACATAAAAAAAATATATATATATATAACATATATATAGTAATTAAATTTCTAATTCTCTAACAAAAGTTTCTCAGGTCTAACTTTATAGTGTAAAATTCTAATATGAGAAACACAGGTTACATTTAATGACCCCAGAGACCATTCCGGGTGTTTCAGAGAGCCAGAGAAGTAAGTAGGCCAGGTCAACCTCACAATGAGAAAATCAAGAGACAAATACCTATGACTAGCCATCAGATGAACAAAGTCTGTGAACTTCTTTGTATTTTTAAAGCCTGTATAAGAAAATTGTATACCAGAGGCTGACATTCACATGAAAGTTGTTTTTTCTAAAGAAATTCTCTAAGTTCTTGAGACAAAGAAAAAGGACAATAGACATAGTACTACAGTACACAGAGAATGAACTGTAGTGATATGTATCTTAAAAACTCCTTACATACTCATAGCTTAAAAATTACTATTTTCAATTTTTGTCATTGCTTATATTTATATGTATGTGCTTGGATCCAACCTCTAATTCCTTCCTCATCAATTTAATCCTTATCCATCATTACTTTCTCCTGCTAAAATCTTGAGGACTATCTTTTGAAACCCTTTGAGTCTAATTTATGCCTACTGCATACAAAAGGGTATTTCACTTGGAACATTGATAAGACTTGATGTGAGATTTCCCCTCTGTATGTTATGAATATGTTTTATTACCATGATTTAATAAAAAAAAGCCACTTTGGCCTATGGAATGGCAGAATATAGGTAGGCAGGAAAACTAAACTGAATACAGGGAGAAAAAAAAGGGCAGAGGCAGGCAGATGCCATGTGCCACTCAAGAAACAAGAGGTAGTAATCCAAACAATGAGCCTCATAGTAAAATCTAAAA
>JAQHUG010000017.1:525077-553874 GCA_028555095.1 Dicrostonyx torquatus | reverse complement strand
GTACTTTCAACTTAGTCCTACTCACAACTAGTTTTCTGGCTATGAGGCCTTCCTTCAAAATGGACCTGGACCAGAAAGGATCACTTTGATGATCAGAAATGCCTTTCATATTGTTGAAGTTGTTGTGTAACCTTTTCCCAACCTTGGTGGCTGCTTATTTCTTGGGAAATTTATAATATATATGTTTTGCAGGAATGCAACATAAGAAGGAAGACAAGAAGAAGTAGAAGAAATCGACTTTAAATATAATATTATGAAAATGATGGAGACACTTAAAGAGGATTTGAAAAACTCCCTTAAAGAAATGGAAGAGAAGACAAACAAAAAGTTAAAAGAAATTAATAAATGCCTCAAAGATACCCAAGAAAAGCAAGAAAAAACAATCAAAGAGGTAAAGTAAACAGTTCAAGACTTGACGGCCGAAATGGAGGTAATAAAGAAAACACAAACTGAGGGATGGCTGGATATGGAAAATCTGGATAAATGAACAGGAACTATAGAGACAAGTATAACCGACAGAATACAAGAGATAGAAGAAAGAATCTCAGGTTCTGAAGATACTATAGAGGACACAAACTCATTGATCAAAGAAAATAGCAAATCCAACAAATTCTTAACACAAAACATCCAGGAAATCTGGGACACCATGAAAAACCAAATCTGAGAATAATAGAGTTAGAAGAAGGAGAATTACAGTTCAAAGGCCCAGAAAATATATTCAACAAAATTATAAAAGAAAACTTCCCCAACCTAAAGAAGGATATTCCTATGAAGGTACAAGAAGCATACAGAACACCGAATAGGCTTGTTCAAAAAAGAACATTCCCTTGTCATATAATAATCAAAACACAAAACATACAGAATAAAGAAAGAATATTAAGAGCTGCAAAGGAAAATGGGTGAGTAACATATAAAGGTAAACCTATCAGAATTACACCTAACTTCTCTATGGAAACCATGAAAGCCAGAAGGTCTTGGGTAGATGTGCTCCAGATGCTAAGAGACCATGGATGCAAGCCCAGACTATTATACCGAGCAAAGCTTTCTTTCACCATCGATGGAGAAAGCAAGATATTCCAGAATAAAAACAAATTCAAGCAATACATAGCCACAAACCCCAGCCTTACAGAAAGTACTAGAAGGAAAACCACAATAACATAGACATCTAACAACCCTCCACGAGCACAACTCAAAGAAGGGAAACACACAAACTCTACCACCACCACCCCAAAAAATAACCAGAGTTAACAACCACTGGTCATTAATATCACTTAATATCAATGGACTGAATTCACCTATAAAAAGGCACAGGTTAAGAGAATGGATACAAAAACAGGTTCCAACATTCTGCTGTTTACAAGAAACACCTTAACCTTCAAGACAGACACTACCTCAGAATAAAGGGTTAGAAAAATGTTTTAAATCAAATGGACCGAAGAAACAATCAGGTGTGGCTATACTAATATCTAACAAAATTGACTTCAAAGTAAAATCAATCAGAAGAGATGGAGAAGAATATTTTACACTTATAACAAGAATGAAGTCTCAATCCTGAATATCTATGCCCCTAATATAAAAACACCCACATATGTAAAAGAAACATTACTAGAACTCAAAGCAAACTTCAAACCCCACACACTAAGAATAGGAGATTTCAAAACTCCTCTCTCACCAATGACAGGTCAACCAGACAGAAACTTAACAGAGAAATATGAGAACTAACAGATGAAATGAATCGATTGGACTTAACAGACATTTATGGAACATTCCACCCAAATAGGAAAGAATATATCTTCTTCTCAGTATCTCATGGAACCTTCTCAAAAATTGATCATATTCTTGGTAACAAAACAAACATTCACATGCAAAAAAAAAAAGTAGTAACCACCTGTGTCTTATCGGACCACCATGGAATAAAGTTGGAATTTATCAAAATTTCTACCCTCAGAAAGCCTACAAATTCATGGAAACTAAAGAGTCAACTACTGAACAACCCCTGAGTTAAGGAAGAAACAAAGAAAGAAATTAAAGTCCTCCTTGAATTCAAGGAAAATAAAGAAACAACTTACCACAACCTATGGGACACTATGAAAGCAGTGCTAAGAGGAAATTACATAGCATTAAGTGCCCACATAAAGAAAATGGAGAAAACTCATTTTAGAGACTTATCAGCACACATGCAAGGCCTAGAAAAAAAGAAGCAGTCTCACCCAAGAGGAGTACAAGATTGGAAATAATCAAACTGTGGGGTAAAATCAACAAAATAGAAACACAAAAACAATCCAAAGAATCAATGAAACAAAGAGCTGGTTCCTTGAGAAAATCAACAAGATTGACAAACCCCTATTCAAACTAATCAAAAGGCAGAAGAGAGAACACTCAAATTAACAAGATCAGAAATGAAAAGGGGGGCATAACAACAGACACTGAGGAAATTCAGAGAATTGTCAGGTCTTACTACAAAAGCTTATATGCCACAAAATTGGAAAATGTAAAAGAAATGGACTTTTTTTTTGATAAGTACCATATACCAAAATTAAATCAAGAACCAGGTAAATAATTTAAATAGACCTATAAGTCACAAGGAAATAGAAGCTGTCATCAAAAACCTCCCAACAAATAAAACCCCAGGACCAGACGGTTTTAATGCAGAATTCTGCCAGAACTTCCAAGAAGAGCTAATACCTATACCTCTTAAGGTGTTTCACATAATAGAAACAGAAAGGACATTGCCAAACTCATTTTATGAAGCTACAGTTACCCTGATACCAAAACCACACAAAGATTCATCCAATAAAAAAATTTACAGACCAATTTCACAATGAACATCAATGCAAAAATTCTCAAGAAATTACTGACAAACTAAATCCAAGAAACACAAAAATATTATCCATTATGAACAAGTAGGCTTCATCCCAGAGATGTAGGGGTAGTCCAACATATAAAAATCTATCAATGTAATCCATCATATAAATACACTGAAAGAAAAACACCATATGATCATTTCATTAGCTGCTGAAAAGGCATTTGACAAAATTCAACACCCCTTTATGATAAAGGTCATGGAGAAACTAGGGATATAAGGATCATAGCTAAATACAATAAAAGTAATATAGAGCAAGCTGACAGATAACATCAAATTAAATGGAAAGAAACTCAAAGCCATTCCACTAAAATCAAGAAAAATCTCTCTTTTTGAAGTTCTAGAAATAGTTATAAGACAACATAAGGAGAACAAGGGGATGTGAATTGGAAAGAAAGAAGTCAAACTTTTGTTATTTACAGATGATATGATAGTGTACATAAATAACTGACCCCAAAAACTCTATCAAAGAACTCCTACAGTTGATAAATACTTTCAGTGATGTGGCAGGATACGATATAAACTCAAAAAAAAACTAAACAAAAGGCATTTAATTCAGAGTTCTTGGTTTGAAAAACAAGGGGGGGGGTGCTGTGGGACAATGATCTCACACTTTGTAAAGATTTGTCACTTGTATTTTAATAAAATACTGATTGGCTAATAGCCAGGCAGGAAGTATAGGCAGGGAGACAGGACAGGAAGTAGAGGTCCGGCAATGAGAAGAAGAGGATTCTGGAAAGAGGAAAGAGTCTGTCTGCAGTCATAACCCAGATACAGAAGAAGCAAGATGAGAATACCTTGCTGCTATAAGGTACCATGCCACATGGCTAACACAGACAAGGATTATGGATTAATATGTAAGATATAAGAGTTAATAAGATGCCTGAGCTTATAGTCCAACCAGTTTACAATTAATGTAGTAGAGCTCTGTGTATTTCTTTAGGAATTAACGACTATGGGACTGGGCAGGCCAGAAACCTCTGTGAATAGATTGATATATTTGCAAAGAATGAATTATGTGCATGATTAAATAAAAATAATTAAAAATTCCCTGTAAATTCTATGCAAATAGAAATAATATGATAGCAACATCAGGAAGAACATTTTTGAAGAGAGCTACTTTCAGTGTCTTTATTTTCCCTGTGAAAAATTATTATTATAGATTTGGCATAATTTTTTTATTCTAGGTATTGATCAAAGAAAAATGTAAATATTTTCATACAGTTTTTCATACAAATACACACAGCAGCTTACAGAAATATCATCTCTATTGGATCATCTATAGTGATATCCCTTTCATTATGTAAATATACTAACCCAAATCATGATCCAGATAGAACAAATCTAATATTTATGAGGATTTTCATACACTGAGACAAAGATTCCTCAATAGTATTAAAATATATACATACTACTCTTAGTGATAATTCACAAAGCTACCTTTGTAATGATCCTGCAGTCACTACCAACACTGTCAGTACTTCATTAACGAAAAAAGATAAGAAGGAAAATATCACTGGTGCAGCTGAGACTGTGCGTTCCATCACATCCACCTATTCCTTGATGAATCCAAATAGAATTCAGACCTTAAGGAATCTCATATGATGCCATGCAGAAATATTAAGGACTTTATATCAAACAGGCTTTAAGATTATGTTTAGTGAACCAAAGGGTATATTTACTCTACTGTCTCTCTTTGTAAAATTTCAAGGACAGATTTCTCTGGGTCTGCAGACACAAAAGAACCACAGTTCAGTATAGAAGGGGTAAGTATCTGGTATGTACATTACAGGTGCACACTCTGATTATGTAGAACTAACATATTTGTACCCTGATGACAAAAGTTTTATAAAATGGGTGAGTTTTTGAATTATTAACCTCTTGGGAGCTTAAAATCTGGAATTAGAGTGTGAACTGGTAACTCTAATGAGTAGATTTTTGTTAGGTTGTTAATGACATATTGACATTTTGTAAAAGTTTATCCCTTAATGACTAATGGAGTCCTAAATATTATTCCTTATTCAACTTTCCCATCAATATTTAATCTAATCTCATCAAAGAAGATATCAGACATAGTGGATGTCAATGCAGTAACTTTTTTGATTAAAAGGGTTTTGCTTTAAAGAATGTCTGGAAACATCTTACTAAATTAAAATTGATCCCCACAATTCTGACACTAGTGTGATGTGGGATTTGCCTCTGTATGCTGTGAATACCATTGGTTAATAAAGAAACTGCCTTGGCCTGTTGATAGGGCAGAACTTAGGTAGGTGGGGAAAACTAAACTGAATGCTGGGAGAAAGGAGACAGAGTGAGAGAAAAGCCATGGGGCCTCTGTTGGAGCCAGACAGAACTTTACCTTGTAAGCCACAGCCTCATGGTGTTACACAGATTACTAGAGATGAGTTAAATTAATATGTAAGAATTAGCCAATAAGAAACTAGAGCTAATGGGCCAAGCAGTAATGTAATTACTACAGTTTCTGTGTGATTATTCTGGGTCTGAGATGTTGGGTATCCAGTAACAAACAAGCAGCCCCATTACAACAAATTGGTGCCCACACAGCCAACTAAAATTTACTTAAAATGGAGAAAGCTTAAAAAGAAATCATAGGCACAAAAGAACAGAGTTATGCATGGTTTGGTAGCAGCATTTTCTTGGGTGAGGTCTGTTTGCTAGAAGCAAGCAGAGGAATGGCTTCTTTTTTTTTTTATTTAAAACACTGCTTGGTCCATTATCTCTAGTTTCTTATTGGCTAACTCTTACATATTAATTTAACCCATTTCTATTAATCTGTATATCACCACATGACAAAGTTCTGACGTCTGTCTCCAGAAGGGCTATGTGGCTTCTCTTTTACTTTACCTTCTTTCTCCCAGCATTCCATTTAGTTTACCCAGCCTAGCTTTGTTTCCCTATGCATGCTACAGGACCAAAGCAGTCCCTTTATTAACTAATGATATTCACAGCATACAGAGGGGTATCCCACATTACCTTCCTTTTTCTGTTTAAATAAAAGGAAGGCTTTAGCTTTAACATAGTAAAATTACATATAACAAAACAGGTATCAGGCAAGAATTATAGTTACAATATTTATGTTGTAACTTTCATCTTTCATCATAACAAAGGAAAACCGTAACTATCAATTCTTCAATGCCATCAAAGACCCCAGAAGGATATAATATTCTCTAAGTAAACAGGAAGTGCTTTGTAAGCAAGTTCCAAAACTCTAGAATTGACAGACACATCTACAGCCTACAGGCCCATAGTATCTGGCAGACTTTTCCATGAAGCAGAAAATTTCAAAGACAGTTCCACCTATGTTGGCAGTTTTCTGTCACTTCCTTCTGTGTCCTGCAGAATGTAGGAATGGCTTCTTTAAGACAGGTTTTACTAATTCAGTGGTAGCAGAAAGCATAAAAAAACAACAGTTTTGAAATGCCAGTTTTCTGATGGTGCTGTCAGTGCAACTCAGGCTCTTTTAGGAGGCCGAGTATTAAACAGGGTTTGTAATCAGCACGTTACAAATTGCTTAGTGGATTGACATAGACCCATTGCATACTTGGAAATGGGGCAATATGCACAGCTTGTAGAGGCAGTAAAATAACTTCCACCATGTTGGACTGTGCAGAGCAAGCAGAAAGTACTGTATATACCCTAATAATGCTGACTGTGAAGGAGCTAAGTACAGAGAGACATTTCTTTGCATGGGCTGCTAAGTTGAACCAACATAAAGGTAACTTGACTTCAGAATTTGAGTCTAAGGATATGTTTCTTTGGAAAAGAGGTTCTTCTTTTGTTTCCACAGAAGATGAGAACCTGTGGATTAATTCCAGAGTAAGGTGGTTTTATGGACCAAGACCCCCTGAAAGATTGCCATGAATACTTTCAAAATTTACTTTGTCCAACTAAAAGCAAAAAAACAATTTGGAGAATAACTATACCCATATTCCCAAATATTGTTTGTAAATGTTTGTTCACATTTAAAGAGGGATATAATATAGAGATTTGCATTGGTATGGATCTTGCTTCATTAATACAAATGTAAGGTCAATTTTGTTTTATGTATATTTTTGCTCTTGATTATGGTATTGTGTTGATGCAATTCATTTAAAAGTGTAACATATAATTAAGATATATAGGTTAATAGAAAGTCATCTATAATAATCAAGCTTGTAGTCATATTAGGTTTTTTATATATAGAGAGAGATGTATTTCAATTAGATAAGTATTCTTCAAACTTTTCAAAGACTATGGAATATTTAAAATGTTTTAAGACCTTAGCACTTTTCATGGCAATGAGACACCTCTGCTCCTGCCAGTACCAATCTTCTTCAAGAGAAAGATGGGCATTGAAGAGTTTTCTATTGAATTTCTTAGAAACTGCTCTTGCCTGGACTGCTGGAGGAAATGGAAATGCAGGATTCACAGAGAAATGAAAGTCAAACTTTTCTAAAGGTGAGACTGTCCTTCAGGGTTCCTACTTCATGAAAACAGTCTACAAGGCATTCATCAGGTCACAGAAGAAAGTTACTGACAAACTGTAAAATAGGCAGAACTGTCTTTGAAATTTGCTACTTCATGGAAAGTCTATAGGATACTATGAACCTGTAGGCTGAATATGGATGCCCAAACAGTACCGAAAAACTTTAGGTGACTGTCCTGGCAGTGAGATGACTCGGTCATTTCTAAAGTTTTTGAAGTTGCTTACAATGCACTTCCTGTTTACTTAGGTATTAGTATATCCTTCTGGAGTCTTTGATGAAGTTGAAGAATATGTAGTTATAGTTATAGTTTTTTCCTAGTTATCTAAAAGATAAAGTAGATATGAATACTGTAACTGTAGTACTTGTAGTTCTTACTTAACTTGATAAGTTAAAGCCTTCCTTTTTATTTAAACAGTAAAGGGAAAGTGATGTGGGATTTGCTTGTGTGCTGTGAATACCATTGATTAATAAAGAAACTGCCTTGGCCTGTTGATAGGGCAGACTTAGGTAGGTAAGGAAAACTAAACTGAATGCTGCGAGAAAGGAGACAGAGTGAAAGAGAAACCATGGAGCCTCCATTGAAGTCAGATGGAACTTTACCTGGTAAGCCACAACCTTGTGGTGATACACAGATTACTAAAATGGGTTAAATTAATATGTAAGTGTTTGCCAATAAGAAACGAGAGCTAATGGGCCATGCATTAATTTAATTAATACAGTTTCTATGTTTAATTAATACAGTTTCTGGTACTCCACTGTTGGGTGGCCAGTATCAAACAAGCAGCCCCGTTACAAAACTAATGACTTAAGTACTTTAGCCCCTGATCAAAGAGAAGAGCAATGGAATTTGGTTTTCTATCCATGCTATGCAGCCTCCTAATTTAAATGGTAGAATCAAAACCACAGTAAAATCACAAAAATCATATATACAACTTAGAATATTAGCAGTGCTCAGAAAGAAAATGCGCAACAAATGTCTTACAGCAGAGATTAGTAAACTGTACCACATAGGTATAGAAGTGTCATTTCCTTTTATTTTTTAGAGTTCCTGCTTTTGTCTCTCTCTGACTGTTTTTCTGTTTCTCTCTGACAGCTATTTCACTAATGGAAATGTGAAAGCATACATAAAACCTGATTGACATATTGCCTGTCCCAACATTAAGGTGAAAAAAATAGATGAGAAGCTCAATCATATAAAGTTTTTCAAATTAACAAGAAAATTTCAGTCATCATATTAGTACCTTAGCTATAGAAGAAAAATAATTTATCTACTTCATGGTATTAAAAAAAATCCAGTTGGAACAAGTAAGTTCCAATAGTGTTCAACACTTTGATTCTTATTTTGAATTCTAAATAGCTTGTTTCTTTCTAGACCATAGAAACTCTATCACACAGTCATAGAAATATCAAATTTTTTAAGGATCATAAACAAAACACAATATACACATTCCTCTTTAATTATGGAAAAATAATGAGCCTGTGAGGGGAGCCTCATAATTTATAGTTTCAAAAATTGAAAAGATCCACCTTATCAGATTATGAATTCCCTTCAAAATGAAATATATCAGAATCAGTGAAATAAATCAAGAATAGAAAGAAGTGAAGTGGGCAGTTTTGTTACTTAAAAAGGTCTCTTTTCATGAAATGATTTTTATAATATTTTTATTTAAACAAGACTGAAATATTTTTAAATATTCTATGAAAGACTTCACTGAAAATCTTACATTTTAAATTGGAGACTTTGAGATTGCATTGTCTCTTCTGCTTTCTGGGTACTAAGACTCATTCCTTTATCACATGTTTCTTTTTCATACCGTTTATATTATTCTATAATTGCCATTCAGAGGTTTTGCTCCTTCAATATATGTTGCTTCTGAATAAAAATTGAGTTAAAGTGTCCTCACTGAGCTATGCCTTTGAAGTGTTCCTTTCCAACCACAAAATATGCATTGTATTATATGAAAAATGATCAGAGTTTTACTGGTCACTTCTTGCTTCATTTTATTACATTTTTATTTGTAAAGATTATGCCCAATTTTTTTGTTGTTGTTGCTGAAATATTGGCAATTATAATCTTCTACTACGTGGCAAGATCACCTCAATTGCTAAATATTAGGAGTTGACTTGAATAAATCACTAAGTTATTTTCTATGAAAAGCAACTCTCATAAGCAAATGATCTAATTGTGTTGCACAGTTAGGGCAGGATTTTGAAAAGACATATCCTATTGCTATATCCTATAGATGCTCTTCACCCTACACAATAGCATGTGGGAAATCATTAAGGTATTTTAGTGCTGTTTTCTTACTTTTTAAACACATAATATATGTAATAATCTATCTTTAAACAAAATATTAATTTTAAAATTTTCATGTATAAGAAGTGAATTCTATTATAAATAAATCAAAAGTTGAAAGTAAGATGCTAGAAAATCATCTGAACTATTGTCTTTCAACAGTTTATTAATACTTATGTTACATATTGTAGAATAAAATACATCACTTAATTGTTTTACACCACAGGCAAAAGAATTTAAATTAACAGCCCTGCAGATTCATTGATCCTGTTCTTAAACCTATCTGATCAATAACTTTGTTTTGATGAAAGAAATCAATGGTAGTGTAACATAAAGTAAGAAATATTGGATTTCCATGAAGAAAAATTTATGCACATTCTTTAACTCCTATTATGTGATACTATGCCATTTCAAAAACTTTTTTAATGCATATGGTATATTAATATATGAAGTAAGAAAATCATGCTCAGTTTTCATCCGTGTGGTCATGATTTCAAAACTCAGCATAGGAAATGACCCACTAACTCCTAAATGTTTGAAAAACAGATGAATTGCCTGGTCTACAGAGTGAATTTCAGCATAGCCAGAGATATGCATGCAAACCCTATCTCGATTAACAAACAAAAACAGATTAATTTACAGACATGCTTGTATTTTAGTGCAGCCATGCTATGGAGTCCAAGAAACTGTACTAAAAACACAAATGAAACCTAGCTATGAAACTCTGTATGTAGGATGATATTTTTTTTTCTTATTCAGTCAGTTGTTTTTCATTCTTAGAGGTATATACTGAAGCTGTCAGAGCTGTGAGATTGAAGAATCTGGCCTTGATGAAGAGCAATAGCTCAAAACCATTTGTTTCAGACTAGCATTTGGCATATAAAGAAAATATTGTGTGCTAGACACTGTGTATTTTATACATTATTGTTATTGTTGTACAAGCAAATGTTTAGGCTTTTGGTATGATGTGTGTGAGTAACAGGTTATATAGTATTATCACAATATCAAAATAAATTAAAAATATATTATAAATACTGTCATGAATATCATGCCTGCTAGGTATCATTGGATTATTATTAAGATTTGCTTAGTACCAGCAAAAATAAAACTTAGAACAACAGTATTAGGTAGTTAATAGACATAAAGTAGCCTTGAGAAACCAAGAGAATTCAGGCAATTGAAATTCTTCCTTCCTTCATATCCTTAGAACAGCGTGACAGGCATTATCTCTTCAGTAACACACCATTGTATGGTTTGTCACAAAGAGCGCACAGATAGTCATCTCTAGACACTACAACTTTGAAAGGTTATTATAAGTGACAAAACATCACCTTTTGTCACTAACACCAAATCCAGACAGTACTGGAAACACTAGATGGACTTGGTCAAAATACAGTCCACTGCAGGAGCTTATTGAAGTTAATTTGCCATAGTTCTTTCCCCTTTTGTCAGACTCTAAGCGATAGCTGCTTCTTTCTCCAAGCTCAAAAAAGTTGTCATCTTTAAAAATAGAAAAAACTAATAGTTGAAGTTCAGGTAAGATAAAATTAAATATGAGCATATGCTATATTCTACATTTGACTTCTAAATATTCTACTTATCATTCTTCTTCTTGATGTATCAATAAATAAGATCCAGCTTAAATAGCTTAACTCTGGCGTAAAGGGATAAAAACTGACTTGCTACATAAACACTTAAATTGAAATCTGTATCTCAGCCTGTGTGCCTTTAGGTATGTAGGGAAGCTCTGACCATGACTTAAAAGACTGATACATGAACATGTTGTCATATGATATTACAAAAGGATAAAGCAAAATTGAAAAAAGTTTGTAAGCAACTGTGCTTTTTCTGTATCTAAACATTACATCACAGTTAGATACCAACCTCCTAGGCCTCAATCCAGTCACTATTTTCTATTTCATAGCAATCCATGCTTTTTCTTAAAGGGTCATTCATAAACTTTATGACCAAAAATCTTCACGTCTATGTGAATATGACAGGTTAGAACATCTAGGAATGAACATATGTTTCTCTTAGTAACTAGATTTGAGAAAGGAATAATCAGCTATTTTAAGGATATCATACAACTGTTGTTGAGTATGTAAATGTATGTACATTCATATGTGTATGGAGTTGTATGTGAAAGAAATAAGAGCATGCCATGAAGCACATGTGAAGGTCAAAGAAGAGCCTCAGGGGTAGTTTCCAGCTTTTTTAGAATACATTTTTGTTTGTTTGCTGTCCACCACTGCCTATGCCAAGCTATCTGTTCTGGGAACAACTGGGAATTCTCTTGTCTCTGTCTCTTATCTTGATGTAGGATCACTGACATTGACATTACAGATGTGAGCTTCAATGTCTGGCATCATATAGTTACTAAGGATATGAACTAATGTGCTTACTTTTTGAAGTATCCAAATTCTGTTCTTAACAATGCATTGACATTGCCAGCATCTTCTGGTTAACCAGAATTGGATTTGATAGATTATTTTCAGGAACAACTTGACTTTGGATGATAATGGTGGAAAGAAAAGTCCTGGTCTTAAAACACATCTCAAGTGTTGATAACAGAGTTTACACAGTTTTTGTTCTTATACAACATTGGTATTATATAAAATTTTAATAGTGAAGAGACTGAATAATTTCAAGCAAATGATTTAAAACACATTTCAAAGGCAGGATATGTTAGAACATTATAAAAACTCTTGCAGATAGATAGATGAAGATAGGATTAGAAGCCAGAGGCTAGCATGTGATGCACAGAGAGATTCTTTCTCAGAAGCAAATAATAAAATCCATTTAAAAATAGTCATATGGATAAGAGAAAAAAGTTTATTAGAAACTTTTTAATATTCCATATATCTTAAATTTATAAATGTGTGCATAAATATGTATTTACTTTAAATAAGTGAATAAAAAATTAATATAAAATTCAGATAACCCAGTGGTGTAGGAAAGATGTCAGATGTTAAAAACATCTGGGGCCAAGCCTGATAACCTGAGTTCAATCCCGTTAACTCACATGATAGGAGAGAACTGACTCCTGAAAATTTTCCTCTGATCACATACTTTCTGTGGCACTCGCATGCATGTACATACACACATATGCATCCATTGATGAAACACACAGGCAAGTAAATAATAAAATGATACAGTGAGACCATAACTTAAATGTTAATCTCTAGAATCAAATGAATTTTCTAAGTCCATCACAAGAAACTAAACAAGGCAGAGTAAGTCAATCGCAAAGCAAGTAGTAGAAAGATATAATCAGAATTAAAACAGAAGCAATTGGATTGAAAACAGCTACAAATAAATCCTTAAAAACAAAGTTGGCTACTTGAAAGGATCAACACAATAAATAAGTCTCTAGCTAGGCTAAGGATCATAAACTAAAAAAGTTACTAACCAGTTACACATAATATTTTTAAAATAATAGTTAAAGAATTTTCTTGATATTACAGTCAAAATAGTCCTTTTCGTAAATGATGGTGTAACAATTGGACATACATGAAAATAAACATTCACAAATAAAAAATTGCAGGCACAAAACATCTAAAATGCACTGTAACTCTCTAGTATTTTTAACAATATACAACTAGAAACCTATATCCCCTTAGGTATTATGATTGCAATATCTTTCAAAATATAATACAAGGGCAAAAGCTATCAAACAGCTTAAGGATGAGGTAGAATTTGTTTTAAAAAAAAGCATTTAAAATAGTGACTTTCCTGTCAAAGACATCAATTTAATAACTATATACAATAAGTGGAAATATATTCATGAGGCAAATCTGATAGATGACTGCTATTCACAATTTATACAAAATGATTGAAAATCAACAAGAGAGTCCAAGAATATGTCTACTGACAGAGCACTATCAAGTGCATCTACTTATGAAGCCAGCTAAGAATTTCTTTAAGATGTAAGCATACTCTTGCCATATGATTCTGTAAATATATCCCTTGACATTTACCATAATGAATTAAAAATATGCATTCTCTCAAAGGGCTTTATTTATAATTGCCTAAAATACAAGAGTTAAAAACTATCTTTCAGTCATTAAAAAAAATAACGAGTTATCCTGCTGATAAACTGAGTGTGCTTTATCACTGAGGTTAGGACTATAAGTTTCCTCTGCTCTCTTAGTAAAGATAGGACCTGTTTCTGACTACGGAGCCACTAAAAGAAGGAGGGAATCATTTTTCATGAAATAAAAATGTATTTAGTCCTTCAAAGATAAGAAAGAAATTTAAACATGCATGCATATGTTTTATGAGTAGGTCTATTAGGAAGTGAGAACTTTCCGAGACTTTATTTTATCTGTGAACTTAAAACTACTTAAAAATAGAATATTGGAAAAGAATAAGAAGTTAAAGTAGTAATTGTTGAAAGTTAGTTGATTTAGAGAGTGCATATATTCATACTCTGGGCTCATTCTGAAAAGGCCACATACATAAACCCTTACACAAACATCTTTTCACCGATAACTCATTCTTGCTGCTATATAGCTCTATGGTCATTTTAATAAAATGACTCCACTTTACAAATTGCTGTAATTTCTTATATGCTTGTTACATTGAGTTATAAATAAAAAACTACTTTCAGACATATACACCACAGAATGTTAAAACTTATTTCTTTCTATGATATCTTTGACAGCTGCAGTAATATTGGGCACAAGACAATCTAGGGTCTGTACTGCACATAGTGCTTCATATTGATTAGGCTTGTTCCAATTTCCAAATATGTACTGAAAAAAATGAGAAACTTTCTGTGAAGTTATGAGGACAATTTATGAGAAAACATATACCATGAGCATGTACTCTGAACATGACCAGGTGATCATGAGTTACATATCTAACTTCAGTGCCTTGCTTCTTTGCCCCTTCTTCATATACAAATCCATTTAAATATAGTAGTCTGTCAGTTATTTTCAGTCAATGAATTGTTAATGCCAGCTTGGCTTCCCTCATCTGGCAGCCCATTTTATTTAGGATCCATTAATTAATAACTATTTATTTAAAGTACTCAAACAAAAGGAGTAGCTGTTCTAATTCTGGGACTTACCTTAGGCTGTATCCTATGCCAAATGTCAAGATATATTTTGAGTTTCTTGGATAGCATATATCCATTAAGCATTTCTATTATTCTGCAAATTGGACAATTATGCACCTTCTACTGGTGTGTAATCTTTTCAAAGTGTTTAAAATGGAAAGCTGAGTATGAGCAGCAGGCACGTATTACATCCTTGGAGTACAAAATACATAAATAACAATAAAGTAATATTATGAAAACAATGCCTCCTCTATATATCACTCCATGATGAAGCAGAATGTAAGTTTAGGTATGTCAGTTATTAGTGATTCTTCTTTTGTTGAACTTTATTTGTTTTCTTTCAATTGCTTTTTAACAGATACAAAATGAGCTGGCAGTAGTGGTACATGACTTTAATCTCAGCACTTGGGGGGCGGAGGCACGCAGATCTCTGTGAGTTCCAGGCCAGCCTGGTCTACAAGAGATAGTTCCATGCCTTGGTCTAAAAGCTACAGAGAATCCCTGTCTTGAAAAAAATTTTTAAAAAGTTAACAAATAATTCACGACTGTGCAAGCACAGATATAATAATAGATAAATTGGCCTTATATGACATAAATATCTTTACAGAGAAGATTCACATTCATATCTTTTAGCAATCACTGGTTGCTAGAATTACAAGTTTTCAAAAAAATACAATATTGAAGGACCCAAGAGACCTGGGTGCCTTTGAGCCACTGTCAAGATGCAAGACACCAGGCCAGCTGGATGCAAAATGCAAGAGGGTTTATTTTCTCAGACCTGAGGATGCTACAGCATTCAAAAAATGAGCATGCCCCTTACAGTCTAGAGCTATTATTTATATTCTACAGAAGCAGGTATATGATTATACAGTTTTATTGGCTACTTTAATTGAGACGAGGGAAAAGTTCAGTCATGTCATCTTTGTCCTTGTCTAGGGACATCTGGTGTTCTCTCTTCATCCTTTATCTCTTTGTTAGCTAGGCCCGACCTTCAGACAATAGACTTACTCTTTCCGTGGGTCTGAGTGGTCTTGCCTTCAGATACCAAGCCATCTGGCATCCTGCTTATGCTAGCAAAGAATCCTGGCCGATGTCCCTAGTTTGGGCTTGGAAGAAGGGGGGGGTCATGGCGTTACCGCTGCTGTTAACCCATTTTATTTCAATTATGTGGTATTTGTGTCTTAATTTGGTGACATGTTGTCTTCTCCACATTAGATTCACACAGGATTTTCATTAGTATCTAAGTATTTTAAACATGGGGGATATGTAGAAGTCATAATAAATTTAACTTTTTTATGAGCTGTTTTGTGTGTATATTTGAGTGTGTGATGTGAAGTTGGGTGGTAAAGTTCGATGAAATGCGTGGACAATTTGTTGAATTGGGTCTCTCTACATTTACATAGAATTCAACGATTGAACTCACATCTTCAGGCTTGGTTCTTCATTATGCCTAATTATCTCTATCAGTATGTAATCAGATTACAAGCCAGATGCAGGTGCTAAATCAAATTCTTCCTAAATTGTAAAGGAGAATTCAGTATCATAGTTCTTGACACCAATGTTAATTACAACACAAACTCAATTGGGACTAAACACAGTTCATACACCACTGCTGAGCATGACCTCTGCCATAATGGAAGTGTCATGAATCACTGTTTTTTAGCGTGTTTTTGAATAATTATTTAATAGCTTTGTAGAGGAGTCAAATGTCCCTCTTTCCTTCAGCAGCACTGTTCTGGTGTTGTCCCTAAAATCATGAATTATAATCAGGAATCTGACCTTTACTGTTTAAAAATTTTCAGTATACTTATGGTCATTGTTTATTGCATAATTATTTTTTATTTTTGGTTTTTTGAAACAGGGTTTTTCTGTGTAACAGCCCTGACTGTCCTAGAATTAGCTTTTGTAGAATAGGCTGGCCTCAAACTCATAGAGATCCATCTGTCTCTGCCTCCTAAATGCTGAAGTTATAGGTATGCACCACCACAGCCTAGTCCTGTTTATTGTATAATTCTTAATCATGAATGCATATGTTAGTTCAGGTAGATATACTGTTACCTATAAAATCTAGTGAACAGCTTAGAATTTTTAAATCCATTTATTTTCATTGTCTTAGTAAAACAACCTTGACTGTGTATTATCTAGTTTTGATTTTCAGCTTTATAAATAAAATACGTATTATTGGTTCTTGTTAACACATTTCTTTCTTGTCCAAGCCAGAAACTATTCTGAGACAGATATTAAAAATGTAAAAAGCATACTAAAATTTAGGTCATGCTTATACAAATAATATACTTGGGTTTTAATTAATAATGTAATATGAGTTACTGTGTTCAAGAATTGTCAATCTGGAACTAAATTTAAATATTTTAAGAAGCTGTGGGATTCCCCTTTGTATGCTGTGGGTACCATTGGTTAATAAAGAAACTGTCTTTGCCTGTTGATAGGACAGAGTAGAACTAGGCAAGGAACACTAAATTGAATGCTAGTAGAAAGAAGGAGGAGTCAGGAGAATCCAGGGAGCTACCACCAGAGTCAGCATGCCGAAACTATGCCAGTAAGCCACAGCCACATGATGATACACAGATTAATGGAGCTGGGTTACTTTAGGATATATGAGTTAGCCAGAAAAACGCTTAAGCTACTGGCCAAACAGTATTGCAAATAATATAGTTTCTGTGTGGTTATTTTTGGTCTGAGCTGCCAGGAGGCTGGGAAACAAATATGCGGCTTTTTACTACATTAAGGATTGTTTAAAATGAAAAAATAAATATAAAAGAAATTTCACTTACCAAAAATGAATTACCAAACTGAAGAGAGAACACAAAATCTTTCATGGCTACCTACTCTATCTCCTGAAAGCTTATGATTTCCAACACTACAGGCAACACAATATAATCACCTCCCTGGTTATGGTTGTGAAGATAATACACTCTTATATTGACTTTGTCTTACTGTTTTCCTTTTCTAAAGACTTCTCACAGTACTTTAGAGGAGAGAAACTTGAGAAATTGAAAATTTTGTCTGTTTCAGTAAATATGGCATCATTTGATTTGTAAAATGTATAACACATAAGTATAATAACAATAGTTATTATAAAATTATTTGATATTATAATTTGGGATACAGTATCACGCCCAGAACTGTTTACACAAGAATAATTTACAGATTATTAAACAAAGTTTGAATGGAAGTTCATCTGGGCATACGCATAAAACTGATACTATAGTAAAGAATAAAAAATACGTTATTTGGGTTGTCCTTCAGCTGTTGTATGGGTTTAGATTGTGTGGTATAAAACAATAAGGATAGATCGAGAGGTCTGAAGATCTGTAAATGTTTGAAGCATGAATATCACCACCTAATGGTAATTCAGTATGACCCTTTAAATATTGCTGTCCATTAATTGTGTTTCTGTTTGAATTTTATTGTGAATTGTACATCCCCTAATCTATCAATGAAGCGTCTTTTTGCAGCACACACGCACGACACACAAAACCTTCATAAATATTCCTTATAGCATCTCTGTTCTAGCTCTTTGCTACTGTTCCAATCTGTCCTTGTCCCCTTTTCCTTGGTACTTCAACATTATTCATTTTAATGTACTGCCCTGCCTATGAAGTCTCTGCCATGAAAGTTCACTATCTATTACTTCTCTCTCTTTTTTAACTGATTTCTGTTGAGCTCTACATTTTTCTCTGCTCCCCTTCCTGCATCTCCCTTCTCTTTCAACCCTCTCCCAAGGTCCCCTTGCTCCCAATTTACTCAGGAGATCTTGTCTTTTTCTACTTCCCATGTATATTAGATCTATATATGTCTCTCTTAGAGTCTCTATTGTTGTCTAAGTTCTCTGGGATTGTGATTTGTAGGCTGATTTTCTTTGCTTCATGTTTAAAAGCAACTTTTGAGTGAGTACATATGATAATTGTCTTTCTGTGTCAGAGTTACTTCACTCAAAATAATGTTTCCTAGCTCCATCCAATTTCCTGCAAAATTCAAGATGTCATTTTTTTTCTGCTGTTTATTACTCCATTGTGTAAATGTACCACATTTTCCTTATCAATTCTTCGATCGAGGGGCATTTCGGTTGTTTCCAGGTTCTGGCTATAACAAACAAAGCTGCTATGAACATAGTCGAGCACATGTCCTTGTGGCACCATTGAGCATCCTTTGGATATATACCCAAAAGTGGTATTACTGAGTCTTGAGGAAGGTTGTTTCCTAATTTTCTAAGAAATCACCACACTGACATCCAAAGGGGTTGTATCAGCTTGCATTCCCACCAGCAATGGAATACTGTTCACGTTTCCCCACAATCTCTCCAGCATAGGTTGTCATCAGTGTTTTTGATCTTGGCCATTCTTACAGATGTAAGATGGAATCTCAGAGTTGTTTTGATTTGCATTTTTCTGATGAATAAGGATGTTGATCATTTTCTCATGTGTCTTTCAGCCATTTTAGATTCCTCTGTCGAGAGTTCTCTGTTTAGGTCTATACTCCATTTTCTCATTGAATTATTTTTTTTTTGGTCCAATTTTTTGGGTTCTTTTCATATTTTTAGATCAGACCTCTGTCTGACAAAACTCAACTCCAAATAAATCAAAGACCTCAACATAAAGCCAGTCACCCTGGACCTTATAGAAGAGAAAGTGGAAAGTATACTTGGACACTTCTTAAATATAATCCACTTCCTAAATATAACCCCAGCAGCACAGACACTGAGAGAAACAATTAATAAATGAGACCTCCTGAAACTAAAAAGCTTCTGCAAAGCAAAGGACATGGTCAAGAAGGTGAAATGACAGCTTACAGAATGGGAAAAGTTCTCTAGTACTTTTCTTAATGTACTTCACAGTCTAAGAAATATCTGCCAAATAAGGTTCATGATCTGGGACTTCTCTTAGCATCTTTTTCAAGTAGTATCAGTTTACCTCCTGTTTACAGGGGGAAAAAAAAGCTTTTTTTCTGCTCTAGATTTTCAGCAGCTTCATCAACAAACTAAATTTAAATATTTATCATTTTATTAGTATTTTCAGCCCTGCTGTGTTTTAAGCGGCTGATGTTGGGGTGTGCTACTTGCTCAGGATTTGGGTTCCTTTTGATATTTTAGACACCTTTTAGTCTGTAGGATTTTATTTTTCATTAATTTAGTGGCTCTGCCTGAAAACTTTGAATTATATTTGTTAATGAAAAAGTAAAATAAAAATGCTGCAAAGGCATAAATGTTTTGATTTATTCATCTGTTTAAATGGAGCTGGGGTAGTTTTGATGTGCCTTGTGTCTGTTCAGATGAGTGTGATTTCATTTGCAACAGTTCATATACGTTGTGGTAGAAAGGCTTCTCTTTCTCTGTATTCTAAGATGTTGAGCCCCTGGGAGTTAGGAAATACGCACAAGTTCCTACTCAAGTTCTTAATGTTGAAGGTAATTTTGTTACACAATGTTACACTCACTGTATATGGGCAATTTCAGGAAATAAAATCTGAAAAATATATTTTTTATATTTTAACATAATATAGAAATATAATGTTGCCTTCTGTGATAACACAGCAGTGAAATATTCAGGGATACTTCTTCCCCACACATTCTGCCCTTCTTTCCTCATTCAGTTGAACTCACACTGATACTAACTCCAAACTACCATCACTGAAAAACAAGAAAAGAAAACTTCCTGTTGTTGAAATGTAGGCCATTTTACTATTTGCAATTTATCTATCTGTCTAACAATTATGTTTGAGAACCGCATTAACTTGGATGAACTAGCATGTAAGAAGATATTAAAAGCAAAGCGACTCAAATGCTAATATATCAGCATTTTCAAATGTCATTTCTGGAAGCCATTCTCTGCCTACTGCTGTACTTGGGGAAGTGACATTTTAATATGACAATGACAACAACAAAAAAGACAAAAACAATATAAATCTCTTGTAGAGGGAATATGGGGTACCATGCAAGAAGAGAATTCTGCAGATAACCTAAAAATTTTAATACACAGACAAGATGCTTGCTGCCATTGTCTTTTCACTGGAGCTTGCAAGGTCAATTAATTTTAGATGTCATTGCACAACTTGTGAGAGAGGCAACATAAAGCAGCGTATACATTTGCTCAGCACTAAGTTATACCAAAATAATCCATGTGTTTCTATGAATATGGAAATTTGTGTAGTGCATCAAATTAATCCTAAATTTTATATACTTATAGTTCTTTTATTTAAAAAAGATCAGAATTCTATTTCTTGAAAATTACATGTAGTGAAGATGTGCCTATTAAATTGTTCCTTATAGATACTTTAAGCAATATATTCATCCTGACTAACATATGCATGTATGGTGGTAGTCCCTTAAGTCATTCTTTAGTGTGGTATTTCTCTTCCCAATAATCTTATAAAATGCCTGCATATAAATTACTGTCTAGTTGTTCAAAGCACATGCTAATAGCTATAAACAAAGGAACAAATTCTCATGCATCGGGTTGATGTAAGAGGGTTTTAAGTTGTAAAAATGTACTGGGTAAGTTAAGTGGGCTATGAGTTTTGCTCTTAGCTATTATTTAGAGGAACAGACAGATCTCAAGACAGCATGTGTAAAGTAAAAGCTATATTGCAGAAAGTGAATAGTTTAATAATTATTTAAAGGATCATTATTGTTTTAAACCAGAGTTAGTGGTTCAGAGCAAAGAAATAAACACTACAGAATATTTTCTTGTCACTTTAAAAATATCAACACACACACATACACACACAATTTTATTTTGCTTTATTTTTCAGAATATTTAATGCCTGTAGGCATTAGTTTTACTCTTTAATAACTCTAGACTTTGGGACAATGTTTATTTTGCAGGTAGTTTCTTTGTAGCAATAAAGCAACAAACTTTGCCCTTATGCCCTTAATTATTATGTTGATCAAATAGCACAGTCACATTCTCACTGGAATCTCATTACTGAGAAACAAACTAAACAAAACAAACAGAAAAACTCAGAACAGAGAAACACGACAGCAGTGGAGGCTATGTGATGTTCCAGTTCCAAACATGAACAGATAAAATGCTACACCCTCTTCCCTTAAGCTATATTTGTTGGTTTAAACAAGGAAATTTCTAAGGAGGGAAATTCCTTTTTTTAAATATTTATTTATTTATTAGTATACAATATTCTGTCTGTGTGTATGTATGTCTGCAGGTCTGTACCAGACCTCATTACAGATGGTTGTGAGCCACCATGTGGTGGCCAGGAATTGAACTCAGGACCTTTGAAAGAGCAGGCAATGCTCTTAACCACTGAGCCATTAAGAAGGAATCCTTGCATTCATTTTCTTTACAGAATACTCGGAGAAATTACTTTACTTAGGTAAGTGATCTCAATTGCTCATTCTCAAATTTTACTTCTTGAATGTAAACAAGAGGCATTTTTTTTTTCATGTAACCATTCTGAGTGTTATGACAATGGGAAGAAAGATTTTTGAGATATCTTATCTGTGTTTGTGATTCTAAATGATCTATAACAAAATTAAGAGTAGTGTCACATTAATTTTCATCAGGTGTAATTATTTGGGAAGATAGAAAGGGTCTTTGGGATCCAGTCCCTAGGTCTTCTTCAGGGTTTAGAGCTGATGCTACAGCGAAGTGAAATGAATCTATGCTATTTGAGGGTGAACTCTCTCTCAAGTGTATGCTTTCCACACATGTCTCTTTATTGTTCTGCCTCTATTCTAATTATCCTGTCCTAATTCTAATTCATCCTAGCTTCTTCTTTTCTAGCCTAAAACTCCCCTTTACAGAAGGGTTAAAGAAAAAAAATTACAAGGGTTACCTCTCATTGGTCAAAAGCACATTTCTAGGGTAAGTGATAAGGAACTGAGTGAGTTATTTACCATGGCAACACATGAGTTTCAAGGTTTCAGGAATAAGACTGTAACTAGACAGGGGTTGTACAGTGCCCAGTGACAAACTTTGTGACTTAAGTCTTTTTTTAGCCAGACTTGGCAACTGAAGAATTGGCATGCTTTTATTAGGGTGTTTTTGTAGTATCCTTATGATCTATTTACAAAAAAAAAAGAGAACAACAACAACAACAAAAAAAACCCTTTATTCTAGTTTGAACTTGCTCGAGGTAAAAGTGAGCTAATTGTGTGTAATTAGTCTGAGCAAAATAAAGAAAGCAGGCTTTTAAGTGTGTACATTCGTCAGACTACAATGACGGTAGTGGGAAGACATCAAGCTGCCTTAGCAAATGTGATCAACAGTTTCCAGAGTCAGTGGTCCTGTCGGCTTTTCCTGGAGAGGATTAACCTCATCAGAGAATCATGCCTCTGGTGGGTTGACTTCTGAGCATTAGTTGTCATCTGCTGTAACTTCCATGGCCTCCAACCGGAAAACATGACAACCATATTTCTATGGTTCATAAATCTTTGTCTTCATGGGGTAGAAGGTATAAATATTCTCTTTTAACACCACTACCATGAACAACAAAAAATCTCAGCTCTCTTTTCTCTTCCCACCATATTAAGGATTTTAGGAAGATTTCAAAAGCACAAGTCAAAAGCAATGTATGCTTTCTATCAATTTTGCAAATACATTTCCATTAAACATGGTAAGCCTTCTCTTCTTATGCCTTGTCCATCACCTCAAGTGTGATGACACAGACCATGTCAGAGACTTCTGGAAGACTAAAACATACTTTGTTCATGACAGAAAAGTTGCTAATGCCAGATTGACAATAAAAGACAAAATAGAAATTATTTTCTCTTTATCCAAAACCCTCTGATATTGAAATAACAGTTAATAGTGAAGAATGAGAACTGTTGAAATTTTTAAAAATATTTACTTTACCTGACATCCTGACATGTTTACTTTGGTCTGTGAATGTGTTTAGGATCATGAACCTGGGTAGCCAAATTGATTTGAGGTGGAGTAAAATAAGAGGCACACCTGTAAACAAACCTGTAAGAGTATTTTCTGGAAGCATATCCGACAAGAGAGAATCTTCCTCAGAATGGACAGCACCTACTGTCAGTGGCCCAGATATATGGATGTTGATGGGAAAAGCTGCTGCTCTTTGCCCTTTATATTTACCCCTTGGTTCTGAATGAACCTTCTCTGATGTTGACTTTGACACTGCTGCTACCATCATTTGCTAACATTTGAAGCCCAGCTTTTTCAGCCTTCAAATATGGGCTGAAGACTGCTGGATTTCCAAGGATCCTCCTGTTCTTTAGCTTCCAGGTTTCTGGATTGAACAATACTGGGTTTCTCAGGCTCTCTACCAATAAGACAGTCATTGCTGGGCTAGCGAGCCAGGATTCCTTAAAGCAGTATAGCTAATGCTCTTTTTTAAAAGAGTTCTCTTCCTAGAGAGAACACTGATGAAAGCAGTAATACTTGTGAAACTATTTTCACCTTGTAATTATAAATTAACTGTACCATGCATTGAATAAAAACCTTGTTTGGTCACATCACTGTCCTGTGATGCACTCTTAGTCAAACAGATGCCCCAAGGCAAGAAGAGCCACCCCCCTTTTTTTTTTTTTACAATGAATTAAAAAAGGATGAGATAGTATATACTCTATGAAATAAATGAAGCTGAGTAGAAAGAAATCAGGAATTTGATACCTTTAAAATATTTTAAATCTGAAATTATGATATATATAATTTATCATATGATTAACATATATATATTAATGAACATTTTTCTCTAGGACACAAAACACACTGACAAATAATAGTTACCTCAAAATCTCTAGTTATTACTATTATAATTTGAGAGTTCTTTCTCTTACATTTGGTCTCAGAGATACTCTCCCCTTTGGCTTTTGTAATAGTCATCAATTACTCAATTAAATTCCTTAAATGCTTCTCTCTATTTTAGACTTACTGCTTAATTCACAAATGAAACAAAGAAGAAATGAAGATTTATTATGAAACATGAAAACTATTAAGTATTCTCACCTAAATGAGTCCTTACAGAGTGATGAGGAGAATTCTCTGTGGGATTCTTGAGTGTACATATTTGAATACCCTTCAGAGTAAAGTATTTCAGGTAGAAAAAAAAACCATATTCTTGTACTCTGAACCTTTGTCTGTTTTTGTTGGAATTGTATTTTATATGTATTTTTTCCGTGCAGACAAATTGAGTGGTTGATGACTTAATTTACATACAAATGGACATATACAATAAAAGTATATGAATTTATGGCATTGTTACGTATTTAGGGACAGTTATGGCTCCCACATGCATTCATATTTTTAAACTCATAAGATTATGAATAGAAGGTCCAGCAGTAATGGTCAGTAAAGGAGAAACAATGTATGTTCCATCCAAGGACAACTAGCTACTCTATACATTTTCTGTCTAACGACCACATGAATAAAATATCAAGTAAAAATTTAATTGTAATCAATGGCGTCATGTAACATAGAAGAACAATTTAAATTTTTTTCAATTTTTCTATTTATATTGGGATCCATAATTAAAAGAAAGTTATAAGCCTGAACATCTATGTTTGCTATCACCAACAAAATCAAATTTGCTAAGCCTAAAAACAGGCAGTGGTACTCATTGGTCTACATTAGCAATTGTCAAACTATGTATGGATTTTGACTCCTTTGGGGGTCAGAGGACCTTTTCATAGAAGCTGCCTAAAATGATAAGAAAATATAGATATTTAATTTATTATTCATAAGAGTAGAAAATTGCAGTTATGAAGTAGCAGTAAAAATACTTTTATGGTTGGGGGTCACCACAACTGAACTACATGGTCACAGTATTAGGAAGGTTAAGAGCAACTGCTCTGCACTAACCATGGCGCACGGTTTTCTAAAGCACTGCTGTAAGCTGCAGTTCATAATTTCTACAGGGTGATGTTTCCAGCAAGAGAACTAATCATCAGTGTCTACAGCTACTCATGTTCAAAGTCCCAGTTTCTGTAAACAGCTTCCATCAACCAATCAGAAGAGGCACGTGTCTATTATACCAAAGAGGATGGTGTATGTTGTTCATTTTCTGGAAAATGTCATGGTCTATAGTACCATACCTTTATTTTCTGCTCTTTTTATTATTAGTTAGATTTTGCCCTAAAAAAGGCATGCCTCATACTCAAATGTTATTTCTGTTCAGCTGCCAGCATATACTTGGGAGTCGGGAAATTATTATTGTTAGTTCTGCTGATAAAATATTCAAGAATGCTGACAGACTTTAGGTGCAAATCCATGTTAAATCTCCCTTTACTGAGTTTGTTTTAAAACAATAAAATGCTGCATAGAAAATGTAGGATTGTGGACTCCAAATAATCAAATTTGTGTCAAAACTAAACAAATCATCTACCAAGGTTTCAGCTTAACACTAATAATAATTGCCTGCCCAGAAAGCAGCATCTATACCAATCTGTGAACAAAATCCTTCTAAGAGCACATTACCATTCAATCTTGCAAAGTGTAGTTTCTGCTTATTCTCAGTCTCCAGGTTTATCAAACTTCTTCAATAATCTAATGTACCAATCTGAGATATGCCTTTAGTGACTAAGGACATTCCAGCCTCAGAAATGCTAGGTTGTGAAATTTTCAACTTTCCTATTCTTTCAGTAATTAATGTGGACTGATATGCTGCATTAAAGAAAGCTATGAATGGAACTGCATGAGATCCAAATCTGCTTGCTATGTATTTCATAATGGAGAATCTTAGTGCAGAGAGTGCAAGAGTGGACTATTAGAAACATCCTCCTTCACCATCTAGTGCCAAGAGATTAAAGTCCTGGTGACGGAGAGAAGAAATAAAGTTAGTTAGAGAAATGGTGTTACCAGTAATGTAAACAATGGTGTTTGTGTTGAGCTACTCTGACATCTAACTATCCAAAGAAATTTGAAAGAATTCAGGACATAATAATGAGAACTATTAAGCAGGGAAAAAAATCTAGTGACCTCTGCTTTTGTAGAATTGCGCGTAATTATGCCTAACACTCATATAGACTGACAGTTGTATTTTATTTCAGTTTAAAAACTGTACTGGAAAATATAGGAAGTAAAATCTGAAGATTTTTTTTGATTAATAAAAACAATGCCTTATAAATTGTTAGTCAAACTTTTGACAATCATATTTTTAACTATCGTTAGGGATGCAGTTTCAAAATATGGGTAGCCCATGGAAAATTCTGATTTGAAAAACATCAGAAATATTAAAGTCTATTCTTAGTAGGCATTCACACTCTTATATATGAAACGTCCAGGTACTATAAGTATTTTTCCATGTGTTTGTCTTCTTGATATTTTAAGATCATTTCTGATTATGAATGAATGTGTTGAAACCTGATATCAATTTTTGAATTATCCCAAATTCCTTTAGTTAAGAAGATCTGGTAAGTTTCAGTGGTTAAGAACATTTACTCTTCTTGCATAGCACCAAAGTTCAGTTCCCAGTAACTACATGGAAGTTCACATAGGCCTATAACTCCATCCACTTACAGGAGATTAAGCATCTTCTGATCTCCAGGGGATCCTGCATGTCCATGGTCTTATAAACTAATTCAGGCAATACACACACACACACACACACACACACACACACAACTGATTCATCAGTCTTAGTGATAAGATAGACTGAGATTCTTACCACAAATATAGCAAGACATTTACAGAAAAGAAGATTTACAGAAAAGTCCCAAATGTAACAAGATATCAAGAACTACATGTAAAGTCTGTAACATGACTAACTCAGATTTGTATGTCATTTCTCCAGTAGATATTTCATTTCCATCCACTTATAAAATAAAATTACTGTTTTAAATACCACCTCTAAGTCAGATAATGTGATAAGAAAACAATTATTTCTACTGCAAATTACCTTTGGTATGGTTAAATAAAACAAACAAATACATTGTGTTTAAACAGAGTGCAGTCATTAAGATTGGAAGCACAGTCACAGAGAACTATGTTCATCCTGAATGAATTGAAGCAATCTTTCTCCATTGGGAGCAGTCAATATAGACATGCATCATTGATTTGGAGATTGGCCTTTAAGCTGAAACAGTAAGGTTATATGAATGGTTGTCAAGGGAAACAAAAGAAAAGGACATGATTAGATTGATACTGTTGCTATATTACATACATGATGAATAGAATAAGGGAACTGGTGGTTCAGGTAACGTAACACATGACAGCCACATAACTACTGCAGGTATTATATGGAGAAAATATCACTCACCCATTCATAAATACACAGAAATAATACCACTCAGTCATTTATATGTATGAAGAGGAAGGTTGGCCTTAGTTGGAATTCATTTCATGCACTTTGTGCCTCTGTGCTTTTAGATAGAGCATTGAACGTCTCTATCTCTAAGTTTCTGTTTTCACAAAAGTTTTGAAGGATTAAGATAGCAGTACATAAATAGTCTTAGCATATTGTCTAGAATACATTACACAATCAATACATATTCAGAATCTACTTAAATTCAGAGAAAATAATACTAATGGGCAGAGAAGACAGAAAGTGAGGTGGTAGACAGAATGCTTGTTTATCAAAGCCTGTTCATACTCCCTTGGGCAAGAGCATAAACAAAATTATCAAGCACCACATGTGCATCAATAAGCATAACAATCATTCCAGCAACAAATAAAATCAATCACCTTTTTATTAAATTTGATTTCTTTATTATGGTGAAATGGGAGAGAAGAGTGCTTACTGAACCACATGTTTATAATATGAAGTTTGCTGAACTGTTTATATTTTCATACTGTGACAAGGATCCAATTTTTTGCTTCATTTTGACTTGCTTATGTGTCAAGAAATTCAGGCTTAAACATAGTAGGAAGAAAAATCATATCTCAGTTTTTGGGAGAAATGCCTGGGAGTGAAATAGTAAGATGAAGCATGTCAAAACAAGAGACTCAGATAGAGAGATAGAGAGACAGAAAGAAAAAGAGAGATTCAGAGAAATAGTTGAAAAGATGGAGAAAAAGAGATGACCAGTATTGATTAGCTTTCACAAAGATAACACTATATAATAAACATTTTTAAATTGCTGATGAAATAAAAATTTAAGAATGTTAGCAGGGCGGTGGTAGCACAGTCCTTTAATCCCAGCATTTGGGAACGAGAGGCAG
>JAQHUG010000017.1:496155-522436 GCA_028555095.1 Dicrostonyx torquatus | reverse complement strand
CTTGAGCCCCAGAACCACATGAAGGTGGAAGGGCAGAACTAACTCCACTGAATTTTTTTCTGATCCCAACATATACACTATAGTAGGTGAAATCAGAAAATACACACACACACACACACACACACACACACACACACACATGCATGCATGCATGCACACATACATACACATACATACTTACACATATACTCACACAGAGAGAGATTGTACAACAGAAGCAATAATAATTACTTAAAATGGCTTTAGAAGCTTAGTAAAAGTATGGCTCTCATATTAAATGCCTTACTATTCTATCATCTCCCTTTAATACTTCTCTCTTGCCTTCCCTGAAAGGCTCACATCCTTTTAAAGCAAGTGTTGTTGCAGAAGAGGGGAGGTGGAAAGATTTTAAGAATCAGAGGCAGATGCCTACAAGAAGACATTGTTTTCTATACACAAAAGTGCAGTTATACATATGAACTTACAGTAACTGTGACAGCATGTGCAAGACCTAGCCCAGTTCAGGCAATACAAAAGCAGCCTAGAAAGGTAGGTAGTCATCAAGTCCCATCCATAGCTAAGAAATTATTGGCAGTTGGTAGTTACAGGGAGAGGCATTTTGAACATGTGGCCACAAGAGGTAAACCATGATCTAGTGGAAGGCTGCACAACCAGCTGTATATAAGCAACACTAATGGACTTCATAGGTTTAAAAAGAAGAAAATGAAGACACGCAAAGGTGGATTGTTCAATAAGGGCCTTGTTCTGGGTGGAGGTAGCAGGGAATATGTTCAAGGAATATTATATAAATTTCTCAAAGAATTGATGGAGAAGGAGAAATGCGAGGATATTGCTCTCTTACTAAAATTTTTGATTGAAACAGCACTGGTGCCTGGGGTTCATCTCAGGGCTTAAGTTTCCCTGACTTTGTTTTGACATAGCCAGCTTTAACGTATCTAATACTTCAACGCAGATAATTCTTCAGTTGAACTATGTTTCATGCCTGCTCTGCTTGACTATTCAATGGACTCTTTAGTAAACTTGGGGTTCTGATTAATATGTTTAGTACTGTAAGATATGTGAGTATTTTTTACTAACTGAACTGTTGTGAGCCATGTTGCATTTAAAAGAATGTCTCAGGTACACAAGATCATGCAGCACTGCTGACTCTAAGAGGGGAAATATAGTTCTCAATGAGAACAAGTCAGTGTGGAATCAATTACAATAATGGTGAGAGAATGAAAATTCTACATCTGTACATTAAGACAAAGGAATAAAAATAGTGCCAGAGGCATTTTTCAAAGAAATTACATTTGGGTGCAAGGAAGAGACTCCTAAGAGGAATAAAGTTCATTCAGTGAGTGAGCTCTTGAGGGAAGCTATGACTTGATTAAGACAGCTATTTATTTAAATAAAGTATTCTATAGGACTAAGTTAACCCAGACCCTGAAGGCTATTTTAATGGGACTGAGGATTGCTTCTGCAAAACATCTGAAAGTTTTGATCACTTCAAATTTAATCACAGTGCGTGAAATTCTTCATGTTCAGTTTCTGCTCAACTTGAAAGAACATGTGGGAAAGAAGGTTCAAAAATATATTGTTTCGTGGTCTAAAATGGCCTTTCTTATTCCACTATTGCAGGGGATGTTGTATGATTCCAATTTCTCAAAGACTAAGGATGACTGTTAAGATGAACAACACTGAAAAACAAAAACAAGACTTCCTTTCATTTTATTTAGGTAAGTATGTGCCCAGATCTTCCTTTGCTGGGTAAATTAGTCTGGGTGCCACTGACTAGTAATCAGAGAACCTCATATTTTGTTCATGATGGTTTGGTTTCAATTTCTGTCCCACCCATAATTCATGGATCTTATCCAGTTCTTTTAGGGTTCCTTATGATATCCATATTCACATCATATTCAAATATCACCCTGAATACAGATTATTTCCTCTTTGCCTTTAAGCTTGCATCAATGACTCATTGGCCATTGTTGTTGGTCTTTCCCCCAGGGGTACATTTGAGGGCTCTTGGCCTGGCATGGAGTTGTTTCTATAACGCCTTCCAGACTCAGTTTTGCTGGACCATTTCCTGTGATGGTCAGAAGAACTCTATCAAAAAAGTGAATGTCTCTGTTAACAAGATGGACTAGAGAATATTTCACATCTATAAGCTTTTGCTATGGGATTTTCTATGAGGCAGCTTGGTTTCACCCACTATTCACATGGTCCACTAGGAATTGGATTCAAGGCTATCATCCTCCTTCATTCCCACAACATTGCAGTGTTTCCTACTGCATTTGCTATATCCACACTTCAATAGACTGTAGACAGTTATGCCTACAAAGCTCAGACTGACCTCTGATCCGCAGGGCTGCTTCTCAACACTTTCCTGTCAGCAAACTTTGAGACCTATACCTGAAGTAACATTCACTTAGCTTTAGAATAGTGTTTTCTTAAATGTCTCTATCCTTCCTAACCCAGTGCTTGCAACAAAGACATGCTGTTCTAGAGTAAAAAAGCTAAGGTATCAGTTAAGATAGCGCTCCAGGAGCATCATGCCCAGAAAATGTGATCTAGTCTCTTACAAAGCAATGGGGGAGACCTCTAATTCCATTAACTAAAAGTTTAAGGTAGAGAAACCCAGTAACCTTTTCATCCTGTCCTTGGTCAGATAACCTTCAAATTAAATAGATCAAAATCTAGTACTTTGTGTCTGAAAATTGCTGATGTAACTTATCACAGAACTAAATTGCCAAACACTTGATTTGTGACTGTATGGTTATTAGTAACATTTATTTCTGTCCATATAAATAGAATTTGATGTCATATATTCATAATTTCATATGAGACATTTTTAGGAAAATCAGTATTTGTTCTCTAATTTGGAGTAGTTAGCAGTAAAACATCAGATTTATTTTTTTATCGAAATAATTAGGTGAGGGATAGCATAGTGACTCCTAAGTACTTTAGAATGACATAGTCTAACAGCTTCCACAAACACATTTACAACAGTCTAGAACAGACAATACATTTTCTGAATAAAATATAAAGACTATACAAGTAGTGAAAAATATCTTATAATTATTAGTGACAATGGAATGTTAATCTTTGCTTTCAACTTGGCTAAGTTTGGAACAGTCAAGGAGATACAATAATGGGTATATAATTTGAGATAGTTTCTCGACAGGCTTAACTGTGGAGGTAAGTCTCCCACTAAATGCACTGAGCACCTTTCCATAGGCTGTGGTATGAGAGTAAGTCAAAATAGAAAAAGGAGAAGTATGCCAAGTGGGAGCATTATCTGCACTCTTTTTCCTTTTCTGTCAGTCAATGAGAAGGTCAGGAGTTCAGGCAAAGGTCCGTATTTCCTGGTAACCTGGTTGCCTGCTGCCATGCTTTCTCCACCACGATGGGTTATTTCCCATCAAATCTTGAACCAACTAGACCTCTCCGTTATGTTGTTTGGTCATCACAGAAATGGAAAGAGTAGTAAATACAGAAAATTGATATGAAGAAACAAAACATTGTTGTGATTAACCTGACCATATGTTTCTTAATATAAATATTCTTCCTGAATGGATATCATTCTTTGCTATAAAATCTACTTTCTCTGGTTAAATGTGTGCATATTTGGCAGTTTGTATCTCTTAACTATTTTAAGATATGACAAAGAGAAAGAGAGGGAGGAATATTTATGTTCTTGGATATTTTATTTAGAATGGCATTACATTTTTTTTCGAGACAGGATCTTGCTTTCTATCCCAAAATGACCTCAAAACTGTACTAATTTGACCTTTAATGCCAGGATTTTATGCCTTTTACAATTGTTTTATAAATTACACTATTTTAAAACTTTGGTTTAACTAAAGATTAGAACAATATAAATGGAAATGTAGAAAATTATTAAATATTAAGATGAGTCAAATTATATAAAATATTTAGTAAAGTTTTTTATTTAAAAGTGTATAATCATAAAACTTTTATACATATTTAGTTAGACTAGTACAAAAATGCCAACTTAAAGTTCACAAAATTATGCATATTTTACTATTATAGGTGAAACAGCATTTCAAACCTTTAGATTGGATCATGTAGGTTGATGACACTCTTTTATTATTATTATTTCTTTATAAATAATACCAATCAAAAGCTCTACTTCCTCCCCTCCTCCCACTTTTCTCCTGCTCCCTACTCCCCCTCCTCCCTCCCCCTCCAGTCCTAAGAGAGAGCAGGGTACCTTACATGGTGGGAAGTCCAAGGCCCTCCCCACTCCATCCAGGTTAGGAAGGTATGCATCCAAATAGTTTAGGATCCCAAAAAGCCAGTACATGCAGGAGTGACAAATCCCAGTGCCATTGTCATTGGCTTCCCAGTCTGCCCCAATTGCCAGCCACATTCAGAGGATCCAGTTTGACCCCATGCTCCTTTAGTTCCGGTCCAGCTATATTTGGTGAGGTCCCATTAGCTCAGGAACACTGTCTCATTAGGCATTAGGTGGACCAACCCCTCGTGGTCCTGACTTCCTTGCTCATAATCTCCCTCCTTCTGCTGTTCAACCCCACATCAGACAAAGGTCTGATCTTCAAAATATATAAGGAACTCAAGAAACTAGACATTAAAATTCTAAATAACCTAATTAAAAAATGGGGTACTAAACTGAACAGAGAATTCTCAACAGAAGAATTTCAAATGGCCAAAAGATACTTGAAGACATGTTCAACTTCCTTAGCTATCAGGGAAATGAAATCAAAACAACTTTGAGATATCATCCTACACCTGTCAGAATGGTTAAAATAAAAAAAAAAAAAACAAGGATAGCCTATGCTGGAGAGGACGTGGAGTAAGGGGAACACACATCCATTGCTGGTGGGAATGCAAACTTGTGCAACCACTTTGGATATCAGTGTGGCGGTTTCTCAGAAAATTGGGAGTCAACCTACCTCACAATCCAGCAATACCAATCTTGGGACTATACCCAGGAGATGTCCAATCATACTACAAAAGCATTTGTTCAACTATGTTCATAGCAACATTATTTATTTCCGGAATCTGGAAACAACCTAGATGTCCCTCAGTGGAAGAATGGATAAAGAAAATATGGCACATCTACACATTAGAGTACTACTCAGTGGAAAAAAAAAAAAACAATGACATCTTGAATCTTGCATGCAAATGGATGGAAATAAAAAACACTATCCTGAGTGAGATAACCCAGGCCCCAAAATATGAATATGGTATGTACTCATTCATTAGTGGATTCTAGCCATAAATAAAGGACATTGAGCCTATAGTTCACAATTCCTAGAGAAGCTAAATAATAAGGTGGACCCAAAGAAAAACATATGTAGATCCTCCTGGAAATTGGAAGCAGACAAGATCCTCAGGCAAAAGTTGGGAGCATGGGGGGTGTGGTGGGGTTGGGGGAAGGGGAGAGAGGGAGAGAGAAGGGAGAAGGGGAGGGCTGGGGAGAGCTTAGGGGAGTGGGATGGTTGAGAGGGAGGAAGGATGGATATGGGAACAGGGAAGAAGATATCTTAATTGCGGGAGTCATTTTGGGCTTGGCAAGAGATTTGGCTCTGGATTGGTTCCCCGGAGTCCATGGAGATGACCCCAGCTAGGACCCTGGACAGTGGTACGGTTGATGACACTCTTGGATATCTCTACACTCTATGAATTTATGTTTCTCAAATGTTGATAAAAGATGCAAAACTTTATGATTTTATCTTTATTTGATAAAGCTTTTGTTTTTATTAATTTTGGTATCACAAAACTATAAAATAATTTACTTGCATATTTAAAGTGAATTAGTAGAAAATATACAGATCAAATATGTATATAATTTTATGTAATCATATGCATTCCCCATCCAACTTCCCCTAGGACCCCATATTTCATGTCCCTTCGAACTTCATATCTTCCTTCTCAAGTCACACACACACACACACACACACACACACACACACACACAAATGCTTTAACCTACTGAGTTCAAATATTACTTCCTTGTAGTTTGATGTCGGGGTGGTCCATTGTATGAGAGAGAACGGATTAGTAAAGAAAACTAACTCTTTTTTTTCCCTGCAGCCATCAACTGCACCATCCACCTAGAAGCCACTGAACAATCCATGAGTAAATATTTAACATGCTTAGTTTTGTGCACAACTTGTATCTTTAACTACTACTGTTATCCATTCATGTGTGCAGCAGTTCTAACAGACAGTGTAATGATAGTAATAGAGAAATAAAGAGCTAAGGGAAACAGTGATCAAAATATTATGAGCATAAAGAATTTACTTGGTAACCTTTATTTTTTGCTATCCAAATAATAACAATAATAATAAAAGAAAAATTGTAAGAGGAAAAAGTAACATAGAAGCAATAAGGTAGAGTGAGAAATCTGGTCCTGTGGTTGAACTGTCCACATCACTTAATAGAAAAATGGTGAGAAAGCTAGGAGATAAAGAATAACAGGAAATGGTTATGGGAAGCTAAAAGAGAGGTAGGTGGTTTCCTAATCAAAGCTATGGATTTATAAAGAAGACATTTGTTTGCTTCCTTTTTATTAGCTTTATTTTCTCTGTTCCTTTGTTATTCTTTAAATACTTTTTATAATTAAATTTAAAATTATAAACATTGCTTTTTACATGTTCTGTTGCACAGTTTAATTTTGTCCAGGTTCTTAAAATATATGTTAATATTATCAGATTGCATTTGTATTGCACTCTAACCTCTCAAAAGTATATAAATCTTGGGTCACTCTACATAAACTCACTTCCTACATCAATGATCCTTCATTTTGCTATATATGTAATCAATATTTCCTCTACATCAAACACAGCATTACAACATTTCACTATAAGTGTAAAATATATTTTATAATACACAAAATGACAAGGAAATCCCAGTTATTCACTGATCAAATTAATATATTTTTATCATCTAAACATATGCACCAATTCATTTTGTCTTGATAAATCAATATATTTTTCTTTATTTTTAAATTTAGAAAATTTTCCTTATTCTATTCATGTTGGTCTTTAATCTCTTGTACTTTTTGTCTCTCATTTCTGCGTGGTATGGTCATATTTAATAAGAAAATGAGAAAACTCTTTTCAGTTTTCTTTTATCAAGCTGAAAGTCCATGATGACAAGTTTTGAAATTCTGCAACTGGCATGATTTATTGATGTTAAAGCCAAAGTCAAGTTGCTAATGTGTGCAATTTGAGAAAGAACTCAAAAATCTCTTTGGCTTCTGTTTGGTGTTTATTACATAATCAGTGTAGAAATTAATGCCTGGGAAGGTTAAACAGTTGCTGAAAATTACATGTTAATTAATAATGGAAACCAAGACTTTAATCATGAGGAATGCCAGGACTGTAATCAGTGTTGTCTTTTCGAGTAATGCAACATGGATTGCTGTACCTGTGGCTGTGGATGCTGATTATGCCCTCCCTCCCTCAGCTCTGTCCACCTGTGCATCATGCTTTGTTTCCTTCAGCAGCTTCTACAGTTGTGACTGACAGCACCTTCATTTGCTGACTCATACATCTTTCCCTTTATTCTTCAGACTTCTTCCACACTGTCTACTCTATTGTGTGTGCCTTTTAAGTGTAAAAGTATTTTTGATGGCAATCCTTGAATGATAAAATGGTCAGGGGTCAAATTGAACCCTTTACTTTGGCTCTAGTTATGAAGTCAAACTTTTCCTTAAACTCCCAATCCTTCTCTCTTAAGTTTTCTGTCACCAGGATTCTGGAGGGTTCTCCTATCTGGAATGGATGAATAATTTTAAGTAAGAGTCTAGCTGAATCAAACACACACACACACACACACACACACACACACACACTCACTACTAATCTTCATGATTAACTATTAGTTATTATCTGGAAAATACACTGGCCTCTATTTCATCGGCTCTACTACACTTCTGAGTCTCCATATGCTGCTTGCATAATCCCCTCCCAAATAAGAGCATCTTGGGCTTTGGCCCAGTGGCATCTCAAGAGACGGAATATTTACAGAAGAAAAAAAATCTCAAAATAAATTCTAGTTTTATATGCACAGAAAAGTGTAGAAATAAAGTTGAGATGTGTATCACTATGCTAAGTTAGAATTCAGTGGTTATTTAAATTTTATAAGATACCAGAATGAAAATCTTCCCACGGGGCATGAAATAATTAGTAAAGCACTGAAAAGATATAGAATAAGAGACTTTTTAAAAATTTAAATTAGAATTAAATTATGCAAGTATGAGTATATACAAAAAATACCAATAATTATAAATGCACATTCAGCAAGGAGAGAAAAAATAATTCAGTGTCATTGTTAAATCAGAAAGAGTTGTAAAGAAGGAATTCCATAAAGAGTTTATGTAATAAATATTATATTAAGACTCTAACAATTCTGTGAGTTATAGAATTTTTATTTATGCTAAACATATTGACTTAGTTGGATTTCAGTATTAAGATTTCTTTTTTCTTTCATTGAGAGGGTACAATGAAAACACAGGAAGTTATCCACTGAGAAATAATGCAATTCCATATTGATGAGAATTGGGGCAGATTTTTAAGCATAAAGTATATAAAATATTTAATGTGCATTTTATTTCATTGTTGAGATGGTTTCTTTTTTCAAAAAGCCACCCTGTTAATTAAAATATTTCAGTTATTTCAATTTTAGAACCTGTCAAAGTGTTAAGTTATGACATAAAACTAAAATGAGTCAAACATTTAATTTGCAAATTTTCTTGTTTCAGGCACAATGCTGTTTCAAAAAAAGAAAATCATAGAAATGGGAATAACACTTCTCTGATTCTCCCCCTCCCAATTACAATTGTGCCTTCAAAAGAGCTTTATTACAGATAAAAACACTAAGGAGATGGGATGTAAAAGCTATAAAACAATGCCCACTTCTGAAATATTGTCTCTTTGTATGTGTATATTGTTAATTCTCCAGGCACAAAATTATTTTCTCATCTTATTTGTAAGACAGAAATAAAATGCTTTTCTTTTTTTTCTAATTTTTTTTGCAAGTTTTAAGAATAAAGTTCTCCAGAACATTAGAAGTAATTGTTCAGGTATGAATTACATTTCACTGAGTTATTAAACTGGCATATACTGGAGAGGGGACCTGGGTTTTATATGAATAGAAATATAAACAGTGCCAATTTCAGAAACTTCTTTTTCAAAAGAAAAGAAAGTGAGGAGTAAAAGATATTTTTTATACTTCTTTGATATATTTTCCCTGGATATGTCCCTTTATCTATTGTGTATAGAAAGTCTGAAATAAGAAACACAATTTCAATGTTAGGGATCAGATGTCCTAAGGCTGTTTCTGGCTCATGTCTTAGCATTCATCTTCAATGTACTATCCTTATGATTGTCTTTCTCCTGTGTATAATGAGAAAATATCACATTAGCTGATTAGGATATAAGTTGGAGAATCTGGATCTTTTCATTCTATTTTATTTTGTTTTATATTACCTTTTGAAAAGGAGTCACACATAGTTATTCATATATAGTATGGGACTCAACAGGCTTTCAAGTTTTCTTCTGACAAGTTAGTTGTAATTATTTCCATGAAATCAATATGAGGGAGCATAGATTTGAAAATTTGTCCTCTAAATATGAGGTCTTGAATTGATTCTTAATTCTAAGATCATAGTGTTTGTGGCTTTATCAGGAAGAACCTAGTTTAAGAGTGTAGGAAATACTCCAGAACTTGCAAGGCTGAAGTAGAAACAACCAAAGCAGGGACAGACAGGGTAGAAATGATCCTCAGTTTCTGTGGTGTGGCCAAGCACTTTTCAGGCTACTGAAAGAGAAATGTGGACACATACCAAGCCACACAAGTTTTGACCTACATTCTAGCCTTCCTGCAAAATGTGCTAGGACAATGCCAGTACATCACTTGTGGGAGTACTCAACCAATGCCTGGTTTGCTTTTAAGACCCATGCCACCAGAAGGAACCAAAACCTGACACTTCTTGTGTAGTCAAGAACTAGTGACTAGATAGCCCAATGACCTAGGGTAAAACCAAAATCTACTGATCTCAAAGAAATTCTGTAAAGTAATTCTTAAAGATACTCTGTTGTATGCATAGGTCTGTGCCTTATCCACCTGATAGTAGAGAAGCTTGATTTAGCAACAGATGGGAACAAATGCAGAGTCTTGCAGCCAGGCATTATGCATAGTAAATGTCTAATGTAAGGCCTTGATTTCCATTCAGAAAAGGTCAGGCTTCCCAGGGATATCAACCAAGCATGGCATATCATGCTGCAATAAGACTGGGCACATCCCCTCATATTAAGGATGGAAGAGACAATGCAGTAGATGGAAAGGGGTCCCAAGGGCAGAGAGACAGAAAAAAAGTGGATCTGGGGTGGATAGGACATGGGAGCAGTGAAGGAAAGGGAAGCTAATGGAGATATATTTAGTGAAAAGATAATCTATTTTCAATAAAAGGAAAAAGAAAACAAAGTCAAGAAATGGTTCCCAATACTTCATCAGGTTGGATTATAAGCATTTGAGACAGACGATCTTCTGTTCATCCCTGTGCTTCCTACTTTCATTCCTTTAGAAAAATATAGGTCATTTTTACAACAAACCAATGTAAATGGAGCTTACAGGGCTTAAGTTCTAAACAAAACATCACAGACAGTCAAAGGATGCTTGGAGAAATAATCTTACCCAAGGAAGAGCCAGCAACTGGTTACTGTGACATATAGAAACTAGCTTCATCATGATCATTTGTATTGGGCATATGTATATTTCAGAAATATTCCTTTTCTAGAAATAAGGACAAAAACAGGAGGAAGAGGATGATAATGAAGTAGAGGAGGAAAAGGAGAACTCTGCAAATTAGGTGGGTAGAGAAGTGTGGAGATGGTGTATCTGAGAGGAATTGGATGGTATGATGAAAGTGCATTCCATAAAACTCTTTAGGAATTTAAAGAAACATTCATACACCATAAAAATAAATACTGTTTCTCATGACAACCCAGGGTAACTTTTACAAATATACTGTTGACCGAAAGAAGACAGACATATACACAGAAATCCATACTGATTCTTTGATTTACATAATTTCAAAGGAGGAAAATGATGTTGTCATCTCAGAAGGTAAGACAAGGATGCAGAACACAAACTCAGTGGGGAAACCCAGAAACTGGTTGATGCTAAGGCTAAGCTTTGATCTGCTTGTTAACTGCATATGTCCCTGAGCATTTAAAATGTCATTGATCTGGATAATAACACTTGACTACTTCTAGAACATAAAGACAAATTTCAATAAAATAGGATAAAAAGAAATGCATTATAACAATAACATGAATGGATCAACATAAAGGAAATAACACATAGAAGAAAACCTTTAATTCCTTTCAACTTTTATTAATAATATAACTATGATGCAAAATGTCTAAATTACTTAGCTAGGTATTATGAGATAGGAAATATTAAGATTTAATTTTCTGCCTCTCTACTCTTTCTTCTTCTTACATAATTACATAATAGTTCTGATCATTTTTTTTGTACCATGTTTTCAGATGCAGAAAAAGACAATAGAATAGGTTACAGACAAGCTTCCTTTTGGCACTGCATCCAGACAGAGGGATGGGAAGCATCAATTTTGTGTTGTACATCACTGAACGAGAACAACAAAGCAAAATACGTCAGCATTTAAATTGCTGAAGTTATCTGTTTGAAAGGGTACTGGTCAGTGATGGATTGCCATCGTTTTAAAGGCAGAAAGTACTTAAGACTGGCCTACAATATGGAAACCCAGAATTATGCCCCCTGGAAAATATGGAAGAATTAATTGCTTTTCTGTCACACTGTCATACTTGAATGAACAGGCTTTGAGTTTTAACCTCACTCTTCCTGCATTTACATCACTGTTGTTTTAACTGTTCTGCTCTGAAAACTCAGACTTGCTATTTTATAAGCAAAAACTCCTATTTAAACATAATTAGTGAATGTGCTGGAAACAGCCTCAAGCACTGACAGTCCAGCATGTCATAAATGTCCAGCATCAGAAAAAAATATCCTACGAGGCACTTGCTCTGATGTGATACCTAAGAAGAAGAAAACGGGCAAACAGAAATTGTTTTGGTGACCTACAAAGACAATGGAAAAGTGAAGGCAAATATTGAGCATATTGCATTCATTTTCTTGGCACATGTAGCAGAAGGACATTGAGCATGTAGGAGCTCTAAGATTGCTTTATAGTTAATTTAACACCTTGATAATACACTTCTCCTATCAAATCATAGTTTGTCACTCCTGTAAAGCCTGCGTCTCTAAGATAATCACTTATGTTGGCAGTGGTAACAGATGTTAAGCTTTGAATTTCTTCAATGATGACTTCTGAAACTCTCAGAAATCTTAAACAAATTTCATTTGCAGCTAAATTGAACATGGAGTAGGATAAAGCGTTAACAGCAACAATAATCCTAAACCCAAATTCATTTTTTAAAAACATATCTCACAAGACCATCCCTAGATGAAAAGCTAGGAAAATGAGCAAAGTTATTTAAGCCCTAGTTATTAAGCTTAAAAACAAAAAAATGGACTTAGTAAGTTGATATATATGTGTATAAATATATATATATATATATATATTTCAATGCTGGAGATCTCTGACATACCAGACATATTGTTATACACACACACACTCTCACACACACACATAATAATTAAGAAATCATAAACTTAAGAGGGACTGGAGGGCATAGAAGGACACCACTTAGCAATATTTTCCTGGTATTTTTCTTTCAATTCCTTCATCGTCTTGTCCAAAGTTAGAATATTCTGCAGCCTGGTCCATGTTTTTCTTAGCACATTGTTTCTTCAGAGCAATACATTGGCATCTGGGCTACAGGGCATGTTGAGGAACAGGATGTTGAAAATTGGGTCCTCTGGGTCCTACCTTCTTTTTAAAAGGGATTTCTGACAGCATACTAAAAATATAATCTTTTTGCTCTCTTTTTGTGTTTTTATTTAGTTATAGATTTTTTTCCACTCTCCTCCCTTCCTTCCCTCTTACTCAATAGCAGGATCACTCTGCTATTGGTCAACACATCTTTCTTCATGGAAAAAACTTGTCATTCCCACCACTAGTTAGGAATAAAATGTCATTCCATTCTTCACTCAGAGCATCAACAGATACTTCTGCTATCATAAACTTCTAATAGAAAGTATGAAGTTTTCATTCATACTCTACTCCAGTGAATTTCTGACAGCTGTTGGCTGGTATATAGCCTTGATACATCTATTCCAGTTGCCTAGTAAGTACCATGAAAAACAGTCGGGAATCATGTTCAAAGTGGCATGTATGGAAAACAGAAACCAAATTCTGAATTATGTAGAACTCGACTACAGGGACTTTTAAGACATGTTAAACATCATTATAATATCAAGACAGACATATTATCAATTATTAATTCATCTTCTATATCTATATGATTTAATTTTTGATTGAAAGGAACTTAAGATCTAAAAGTCTCAATTAATTGACTTTCACAGTGTTCTACCTTCAACAGGGAATTGTAAGTGAGTAGAAGGGAAAATATTAACTTTTGAGATTTATTGAAAAACTGATGTTAGCTGAGTGGTGGTGGTGCATGCTTTTAATCCCAGCACTCAGGAGGCAGAGGCAGACAGGTGAATCTTTGAGAGTTCTAAGTCAGCATGGTCTACAGAGTAGGTTTCTGGATAGCAAGGGAAACACAGAAAAACTCTGTCTCAAAAATAAACAAACTAAAAAGCAAAAACAACAACAAAATCTCCTGAACACTCAGATTTTTTTAAACCATAAAATATTGTGTACTCTCTTCGCTAGCCTGACTAGCCTAAACATATTTGCAGGCAAAGCTGTTGTTGAACATGCAGTCATACTCTAACCTCGGCCCCTGTACTACTGGGACTGTAGATTTATGCAAATACACTCAGACAGCCCTTTTATTCAAGCCATGAACAGCTGCTATCCATCAAGCTACTTACTAGACTTTCTCCATACCATGCATTGTTGGAGACAAAGGAACTGGAAACCACTGCTCTCCCCATGCTCATTCTGCAAACATTTTGGTTCAGTATCGCACAGATCAGAAGGATGAGGTGCTATGAAAGGCTTTAGAAGAGAGAAAATTTTGTCTTGAATATTTCTTAATTTTCTATATTTTTAAAAAAGTTTCCAAAACTCCTCAAGTTCATACATCTTGGAATGTTAAATAACACAGAGGAAGAAAATATTCGAATATATCACCTATACTTCATAGATACAGCAAGTCTGCAGCTCAACACACAAAGATATGAGAATTGTTAAACCACAACTCTCTATTATATACATTCTGAAGGATGCCTTACCATTCATTCATGTCATTCTCGGGTTGTAGAGGCAAAATTTACAGGTCACAATAGCAAATCAAAGATTCTTCACTATGCCTTTAAATTTCCTCTCTGGGATAGATCTCTCTCGATGCTGAGAATGAAACAAAATGTTAGACGTGTCTATGTTTTCATTTCCTTTTATTTTCACTAAAAGTGTAATAGGAAGCTCAGCATCAGAGAAATGGGTTTTAAAAATGTGGTTAATGGAAGCTTTTCTACTAAGAGAAATGATGTGCCGTCCTTTTCAGGAAAATAGGCACACCTAGAGAAAATTCAGCCTATCTCAGAGAGACAAATCCCATTTGCTTTCTCTTATGAATGGCTTCTAGTTTTTACTTAGGCATGCAAAATCATATATTGTATAATATGAAAATAGTAGTAAAAGTATATAGGAGGACAAAAGGATTTAATGGAGGGGAGCCAAGGGACGTGTGGTAGGAGAAGATGACTTCAGGGAGGAAAAAGTCTCCAGGTACAATTTATGCATGTCTAAATTGGAACTAAAAAATAACAATCAGTTTAAAATAATAGCCAGTGTTTATCACAGTGAGATATTTGTAGTAACAATAAAACACACAATAAAAATGATAATATATTGCTAAATTCAACCAAAAATGCCGAGAAACTATAATGGAGATATCTGTGACCCAAAACCTGAGCGCACAAATAGAACCTTGCCCAAAAGCACTCACGGAGAAATTTATTTCTCTTGAAGTACTAGAAAAGCCATAAAACTTATTTTACCTTCTCTCCCAACTCCTTGGCACAAGTCTCTGCACTGTACTGTTCATTTCCTGTGAGCTTCTAGCAATTCTGTGATTACATCTTTCTGTTATAATCCTAGAACAATTTAAAATAGCCCAAGAATATGAATTTTCTTTCATATTCTGAATGAATATTGATTTTACAATATCAATAAAACAACTTAGACACAGTGTAAATTTAAACCTAGGGAGAGAAAAAGACAGGAAGAGAGAGAGAGAGAGAGAGAGAGAGAGAGAGAGAGAGAGAGAGAAAGAGAGATTGTGTAAAGTGCCCTAAAATGTCTTGAACCTTGGCCAGTTACACCTTTCAAAACTGTTCTAAAAAGACGGCCATCATGATTCTATACTGTTTAAATAGAGATGAGCAAACCACAAATCTGAAACAGTACAGGCACACAAATCCTCACTCACTTCAGCATATGCTTAATGGAACTAAAATTGCTGTGAATAATGAGTAAGCTGACAGCAAACTGGAAAAGAGAATATAATATTTATCCCATGAACACTTTTATTTAGAAGTCATTTATTACGTTCTTTCCCATCCTTGGTAGATTCTCTGCCTTATGGTACAAATTCCTTTTTCCTCTTTGTCAACTTGTATCTAGTAATTGATTTTTAGGTAGTGCACGGTGAAGAGAGGCCAACAATAACACAAGGGAAAAAATAAAAGCGAAGAGTCAGTGTGAGGAATCCTACCAGGAGAAGATAGACATGTTAATTGTATTGAAGTTTAATTTTGGAGGCGTCATCAACTAACTAGGCAAGTCAAAACCCACAACATTAAGTTCAAGGACACACAGCCATGAATTGCAGAAGGCCAGGCTCCTGGTAATCCAAGTTAGGGTCGTTACTGGCCCCTCTGCATCTCCTCATTTCCTTCGCATTCTAAATGAGGACACAGACACCTGTTCCAGCAGCAGGTGGCATTTGTTTATTATAGCTTTACCTGCTGGGTTGTAATCAGTCTGCAGCTGTAGGAACCCGCTTAAGTAACAGTTTATACTACCAGATTCTTACAGAGTGGTATTTTCCGTGAAGTAGCAAAGTTTTATATAACACTCTCATAAGACACAAAACATCATATAAGCAGCTTCGATTCTTCCATCTCTCTTCTTCTAACATTTAGAAAGACTAATCAGTGAGTCATTTCACATGCAGAGTTGAAAAGCTAATCTCTTAGTATTCTGCCTTGAGGGAGCCTTCCTGTTATGTGCTCTCATTATGAAATCCTATTCCTTAGCAAGAAAGCAGCCAACATCTCTGTGGGTGCTACACCTCTTTCGTACACCTCAGAAGGTGAGATAACTTCTGCCTTCGAAGGGGAGGCAAACATTAAAAGGAAGGAAAACAAGAAGTAGACAAAAAGATGCACTGAGCATAAAATTCAAACCCCATAACATTACTTTAGAATTTGAAACCTACTTAAATACCACATGGTGAAAGTGTAATAAGCAGTAAATTTTCTTGTGTACTTCTGTTTTTAATAGCTGGGATTCTTTTTCTGAGTTTATAAGATTGTGAATTAACTTTTCCTACTCCTCTTAGAATAAGATACTCATTTATTTAATATCACTTTAACCTTTAAGGAATTGACAAAAATATGTGTCACTCATTCTTTAAAAATAGATTTTCTCATAGAATACCTTCCAGCCTCATTTTCCCCTCCCCTGGCCCCTCCTAGCTTTCCCCCACCTCCCTTTTCCTCCAGATACCCTTCCCTTCCATTTCCCTTCAGAAAGGAGCAGGCCTCCAGGAGACAATGACCAACATGCTAAAACAAGATACAGGAAGACAAGTCAAAAGTTTTCGTATCGAGGCTTGACATGGCAACCTAATAGGAGGAAATGACAGGAAAAAGATTCATAGACACACACTCCCACTTTTAGAGCTCCCACAAAACATCAGCAACTCTTAATGTTTTACTTCAGTGTTTAATAGACGTGTTACCAAAGTAGAATTCTAAACACTTGTGAGAGGCAAGGAGAGAGATTCTGCTTTCAAATCCCCATGGGATCCTGTCTAACTTGTAAGATTCAGGTTTTTCATGGATATCATCTTTCTAAGAAAGGTTTTCTCAGTAGCTGGGTTTATCATTCATAACCCCTTTTCTTCATTTATCTTCTGTGCACACATCACCCTCTAACAAAATTTATGCACTTTTTATATGCAAATATTACCATCCAAAGGACTTTCAGTGATGTTGCCTGGCTGTGTTACAGAACAAGAAATTGGAGCAGGGACATTCTGAGAGAAATTGAAACTGAAACAAATTATCAAGAAAGAGAGCACCCTCCCAAGGAAGCAAAGAGGCCAAGGATCCAGGAAACAGGGATGGAAAGTCAATCGAAAATGCTGTGCAAAGACTTTGGTCCACGGTGTCATTCATAGCTCACACTGACTCTGCTCATGGCCTATTTGGTGGAAAGAGGTTTCAATCTTTTCCTCTGTCATTTTTTAAACTGTTAATATTAATATTGCACATTTTCCTTCTTTGAATTCATCTCCTGCATCAATTTGTGTTTTTACCATTTTTACTTTTATAATCTCAGTCAGAGCACTGACAGCAAAGCATGCTCTCAAAGCAAGAGCAAACCCAAGTCTTGTAGCTCTTTTTCTACCACTCAGGTCTCATGATAGAATCATCTAGGCTTTACAAGGATCAGTAAACCCGAACTTTCCCATTTGGTAGTGTGCAGCACACATAGCCTCTCTCTTAGGCTAGCTCTTTCTGTCCATGTAGGAATCCTTAGCTCACGAAAAATGGTTCTCGCATCTCTGACATGTGGTCTTGATAGCACAAATTAGGATTTACCATCACAACTTCATGCAATGGCCTCTCAGGGCCACGTTGCAGGGCTTATAACATTGTTATAGATGGCCTAATCCCAGCAGTTCTCTGAAACTCTGGTGAAAAACTTCATGATACCTCCCATCTAACATCTTTCATGTCTATAAACTTAGATGCAGGTGAAGTACATTGTTGAATCCAGCTCCCATCTGTTGACGCAAACTTGTCTTAGTGCGTGATCGTTGGAGAACCATTTCCGTGCTATGCTGGACAAAGAGACTCAGGCACATGGTTTTGGAGAGGAAATTACTGAAGTGTTTTTGTCAGTTTGACACAGACTATGGTTATCAGAAAGACGGACGCACAGCTGAGAAAATGCCCATGTAAGATTGGCCAGTAGGCAAGCCTGTGTTCTATTTTCTTAGTGATTAAGGCCCAGCTCGGTGTTGGTGATGCCCAACCTGGGTAGGCAGTCTTGAGGTGTATGGAAGGCTGAGTAAGTCATTTGGGGCAAACCTGTAGGAAGTACTCTTTCATGGTTTCTGCTTCAGCTCCTGCCTTGAGTTTTTGCCTTGAGTAAGAAGAAATGAACCTTTCCTCCACTGACTGCTTTTGGTAGTGGTGTTTACTGCAGGGATAGAAGCCTAACTAAGATAAGAGGCATTCTTAGTCCTGAACCTCTTTTTCAAATTAATTCATAGTTTTGTAAGTTGGAGCTCTGCAGAGTATATTGTTTTTATTTCGTGTCTTTTGTGTCCCCGAGAGCAGAACTCCAGGTCTTTTTCAATACTAGTCCTGCCACTGATTACAAATGTTTCCTCCGATACCCCCTCCTTCAAAACTTAAACTTGCTCACACTCCTTTCCCCACAAAATTTTAGTTTTCATGTATTTCTACTTACTCTCTACATCAGTTTAGCTGAGAGAAGTGAGAAGTAGCTATGGCATACTATGGAAGGTATCCTATTCTGAAATTATTTCAACCAAGCAAAATGACTCTAATACTTTGAGTTTGGTTTTCCCTCTAGTTCTTGCAACATGGATAGACTAAAGACAGATCATTTGTTCAAATAATCACATTTCCATAGAGTTCTTGTTTGTCTCAGAAGCTTCATGATCTGGCTATCCACTTTAAACCTTTCCTTTGATAGTGTCTTCACAAGACCGAGCAGAATTACTCACTGAGGAGAGGTTTATATGTTCTATGGGTTCCCTAGCCTGTACTTCTACAGTCTACTGTGTTGTGCCTAGAAACCAAAACCTAATATTTGATTCTTATGTACCTCACTCCTATCTATTTAAATTGCATATGTAAAGAGTGGATAATTGCATTTTATTACAGAAGTTGAAAATGTTATTTTCATTTTGAGTTATTAGTTGAACTTTTTGAAATTATACTTAGAGAACTGAAATGGTTACAAGCCATTAAAAATGAGAGGTATAATGTTTTGAAGAATATGCTTGACCATTTGCCAATATGAATTGCAAATTTATTATTTGTAAATTTTTCTAAGAAAAAGGTCATTACTAATGATTTATGATAATCTAAGCATAATTGTGCTATATTTATCAACTTTTATCTATAGAAAAAGTGGGAAACATCTATGGTTTTAATGTATAATATGATTGGTAGCAAAATTATAAGTGAATATATTATTTATGGGCATTTATACATTTCTGGATCTTCTTTTACTTTTAATACATTTAGAAGTTCTCCTCCTCCTAACCATTATTTTCTACTTTTGAAACTGCAGTCTGCATACTTTTTTTTTTTTTTTTTTTGTAAAAGTCAAATAGTTAAGATTCTAGGCTTGGAGGCTACACAGTTGCAATTGCATGAGGTGCCACTGAGCTGTGAAAGCTGCCATGGAAAGAAATGTAAAGAATATTGTGGATTTCAGTTCCACTTTTTCAAACATACTTTGGCTGACTTTTGCCTACTGGCTGCAGTCTGCCAATCTTTAGTTTATATAGATAGGATATATTAAATAAGAAAGAATCAAATGTATTATTTTCTTTTGGCTTGCTTCTGATTTTTATGTGTATCACAAACATAGTAATTATCAGTTATATCATTAGTACTTTTTTTGATTGCCATAATCAAATATTTGTGATAACTAAAGTGAGACAGGAATGAATTATTTTGGATAGTAGTGTAAGGAGATACTGTTCATCACTGTGGGAGAGAAAACATGACAAAAGGAGTGGGGATAACTAATAAACTATTGTGTCCACAGGTAGGAAGCTGAAAGATGAATGCTGTGCTCAGCTCATTTTCTCTGTTTTATTTGGCAAAAGACCTATCCCCTCGATGATCCACCCTTATTCACAACAGGTCTTCTATACTCAGTTAAAATATATTGTTTTTAAATTTCATGAAGTCGACAATGAAGGCATCATGTCATGTAGTAGAGGCAAAAAGAAACATTGGGTGTCCTGGTAATGCTTCTACTTAGTTTCTATTCTAATTGTCTCAAATACAGATTCAACTTAGACTATTTTCATTTACATATGAGGAATTTAATTGAAGATAAATTTTTGAATAAAGCCACATGAACTCAGAAACAGAGGTGGAACATGAAAATTAAACCTTCCTTGGTAAACAAGATAGCTTCATTGGTAAATGCTTATCCTCACCCACTTGACAACCTGAGTTTGACTTCCAAGACACACATGGTAACAGGAGAGAACCAACCACCTTGCATTGCCCTCTTTTTCTCTCTCTCTTTCCCTCCATCCCCCCTCTCTCACACACAAAAGTGAAAACACACACACAAAGAGAGAGAGAGAGAGAGAGAGAGAGAGAGAGAGAGAGAGAGAGAGAGAGAGAGAGAGAGAGAGAATGTAATTTTTCAAAAATATCCTATCATATAATACTTCTCGGAGTAAACAAACCTTGGTGATTGTAGATTTATCATATCCTGAGAAGAATGAGAATATGTCAAACGCTGGAGTGTCTGAAACTTTTTGTCTTCACAGTGGATTTTTATATAACACAAGGAGCTGATGTCAAGCGTTTGAAAGGGGACCTGTTGTCTCTTACATTTATGACTCATAGACTAGATAAATGCAATTAGTTCAGACTCCCATACAACATTGTCAGTAGGATCTGGGATTTGGGAGCAGGGCAGGATTTTATGCTGGCCCTCTTGCTCCTGATGGATAATGTAGGGTCAGCAGAAAAAAAAAAATATGTGTTAGCTAATGATGTAGAACTTTGCATTTATTTTAGTTTTCTGTTGCTCTAGGCTGTTTCAGCTGTCCTGTCCTGTTTTTGCTAGAAAAAGAGTAAAACACATTTCTTTGTTCTTACCTCATTATAAAAAGACAGGGGGCAAAACAGAAATAGAAATCACACTATTTTGGACTGTTGTCTGTGGGATTTAGAACTGAGTAAGGAAAGCACAAGATATGCCAGGCAAGATCTTATTGTTTTTTTTTTGTGCTTGATAAAACTAAGTGCTATAACCTTGTTGTCAGAGATGTGGCCATTTTTAGGCATTTTTTTTCTCTCCTTGCTGTTGTGCTTTCTCCTAGGAGAACAAAGTCATCACACAGTTCACTACATACTATACTTTGTCAAGGCAAAAGAATATTATTAAGGATTCATCCATCCAGGGATGCTCTTATTTGGGCCATCTGTCTCTGTGCTTTCTTAGGGGAATATAAAAAAGAACTTCCCCTTCTGTTTCCTCTCATCTAGTGGTTTATGAGATGGTGTGTTAAGCCATATCTTAAGAATTTGAACAGGCCGAGATGTTACCACTCTAAACATTTTGACTGTCCCTACTGTGCTTACTCTTACAGTTGGAGAAATCACACAGTTTTTCACTTTAATGATATTAACAGGGAACTATCTTCAGATTGCCGCTCTCAAAGCCACTTTCGCTCTCTATTACTGTTCTTAGTTCGAGGATATGATCTCAGGATTGATGTACACCGAAGGCACGCCTGCCTGGTCGAGAGTCACAGAAAATTAGATGGTGTATACCCACTCCTCACCTGGCCAGTAGCATGTACAAAGAGATGAGGCACCCTGTTTCCTACAGATCTGCGGCAGCTCCACCCGGACATGTTTCAAAGCAGACAAAAGAAAAGGGATCAGAACATCCAGTTCCTAATCAGCTTCAGAATGACCTTGGTGTTTCCATATCCCTAAATTGTCAAATGTTTGTTTTCTCTCTTGAAAACAAAAGATAGGGGCAGTAGCATTTGTGAGGCCTACTTTATTAAAAACTACAAAAGTAGTTGATTAAAATACTTTTGAAGCAAAATAATGAAAATTTATGATATGTGATAAAGTAATTCTCAATAATTCCTCACATATTGAAATTATCATGGATATGAGAAATAGGAGTCCTGGACCATAAAATAATTGAATCATTCTCTCATACTAAGAAATGTACCTACCATTGCTCTATTGGTGCCTAGAAAAAATAGAAAGGCTGCACACTCAGATGATACCAAAGGTGAATAAATTTTAAAATTGCTCTAAGGAATTATTCTATCATTTTTATCTCTTATTGGCATCCTTCATAATTAATTGTTTCCTGTTCATATTTAGTAAAGAATATTTGCCAGTTTTGATGTGAAAAGTATTGTAATCAACCCCCCAAAAGCAGAAGAATAAAAAGGAACTTATACCTGTAATCATGGAGCTAATGCCTTACAGATGAATATAACACTGAAATACTGTAATGTTATTCTCTTATGGCATTTTCAGCAGATTTGGACTAAGCTATGTCTCTTCTAGTAACTTTGAAGAAGAACTGGAATGGTGAAAAGGAGCAAAAGATCCAAAAATACATAAACATTTAAATAAATGGTTATTTACAAGTCAAAGCTGCTATTTTCTTTCAAAGCTAATAAATTATTATTATTAAATATCTGCTTTATACTAATACTGTGTTCAATATTAGAAACATTGCATACACAAAATCAATATGATCTCTTTTCTCAGGAGATAGATCATGGGACCAGAAGTGTGACACAAGCAATGCACGTTTTATGTAATTGCCAAGCGGATTTGCTTGGAATCCAGGAAGTCATTGTATAAACATCTTCAGATTTGGAAGCTAAAGAATGAATGCGACCAGGTAATAAGGTGGGCGTATGATGCTGAGCCAGTTTCTAGGTGACTCCTTAGCAATTAGAAGTCTAAGAGAAACAAAATACAGCTTTGTGTAATGGTCTATAGAAAAACATTGGATATGATTGACACTTTAATTCCTAGATGCAGCTTGAGTTACTAGAACCAGAACGACAATATGAGATTTGTGGGTTTTTAACCACCATCATAAGACATATAAAGCCAGTTGATCTTGATAAGAAAGCTTTCGACATAGCACATTTCTAACCAGATCATGCAGAAGTGTAGTACAACTTCTCCAGACGTCCACCCAATCATTTCAGGGCTTTCCATGACCATCAGCAACTATATTGGGCATTTTCTTAGATGCACACTCTTAAGATCCATGCTCTCACAAATTTATTTTAAGGAAAGATAGATCAGTCTATTTTGAATCACACTTTTTAAGATGAGTTATTTTATTTGTAATTTTTAATATTATATATCATATCTCTTTCATTTTCTTCCTCCTCAGCCTCCCATTGCTAGCTTTCAAATTTATGACATCTTTTACATTAATTATATTATATAATATAGCATATATTTCTAATACATAAATATAATATGCTCAATCTGATTAATGTTAGTTGTTTTCAGAACTGACCTTTTGGTAATAAATAATTTTTATGCTCTTTCTTAGAAAAGACTATTTCTTCCTCTCATACTAACAACCTAATGGTAGTGACATCATGGATACTGGAGGAGAATCAACCACAATTATTTACTAGACTAGCATAAGCCCTAAATACTTATTAACATTTGTCCTTATAACAAAATATAAATGTAGTTCTCACTCCTTATCAAGGAGCCTCTTTTTGCAATATATGGAGAACATTAAAAAACACCACAAGCCTCTAAAATTCAGAACCATCCTGTCTTTTATTTGTAGCGGCTGTATGAAGTAGTTGGTTCTCATGAATTTGTCAGAGGAGCGACTCATTGATTTGTGTATCATCAGGGACATGTTATGCTATTGGCATCACATGACAGCAAGAACAATAATTTACTGTGCTTGAGCATTGTAAATTAATCCTTATAGTGATTTTTCTGAAATAATTTCTGCTTTGTTAAATGCTATATTTTCACCAGTGTTTGTAGATTCACTTCTCCTTTGAATAAGTTACTAAATGTGAGTTACCCTTACTATTAAAGGAAATACAAATAAACTGTTGAAGAATTTGTCATTCAAGATGACATCCTTCACAACCCAAACTGGGTTGACTTATCTCTCCCAGTTGTAGTGACTTTTAAACCTATATTTTCATTGGCATACATATTATGAACTAGTCATAGCTAAAATTTAAATGACTAATCTATAATTTGCTCAGACTATAATTTAATTTTTTGTATTAAGATATTGATTCTTGCTTATTACTTTATTATTATCATTTGGAATAAATCTACATATATGTATGTATATATATATATATATATATATACATGCACACATACATGCATCACATATATATGATACCTATTAGAAGTAAAACGACTCAGCCAAGTGTATAATTGACACTAGGTTGTTTTGGGCAAATCTTAAGAAAACTCAAGTCCTGATTTTATGTTAAATTTTGAAGGGAGAAGGAAATTGAAGTCTTGGTTTTGCTCTTATATGCCCTTGATCTTGCCAAAGAACATGAGCAAAAACAGTAGGTAAAATCAATGTAGGATGTATACTAATTAGAAATCAAGATGGCCTTCCGTCCGTGGAAGATCTGATTTGTCCCTACCAAGTTCTGTAAAACAATCTGAACTTCCAGGTCAACCTGCTCAATAATTAAGTTTGATTATTTCAGAATATAAATGATCACATAGGTCTTTCTCAGTTAATAAAATGGAAAATTAAATTCTGGATCCAACTGATGACTTTGTTTAATAGAACTCTTTCTATACTACATAGCTGATTGCAATGTGTCATTATATGCTTTTGTGGGTATAAAATAGATTGGATAACGAAGAACCATCCCTGTGGAGAGATGTGTAACTCAATTTTTTTAATATATTAAGTAATATAAAAGACATTGTTAAAATATCCTTAATTAAAATTTATGTTATAGTTATTAGAAATATATTCATTTTAGATAAAGTGTACTTGCAACATCCCCAGTAAAGAAACACAATTAATGCTATATATTGTAATATGGATCATAAGAATATTTTTCACCATTATGAGTAAGTCGTAAATTAGTGTGACACACTCCAAGACAGTTTGAACAATGAGGAGGGCTTGAAGTCGATTTTTCCATCCTTTTTAAAGGTATTGCTTTTGTTTTATTCTTTTTGTGTGTGGGGAGGGCATTTATTCTAGTGTGCAAAGCAGTTTTCAGAGGAATTTTATGGCTCTTTAAGGATTACCACTAACATAAGAACAAAATTTCTTGTTCAATTGGCAATTACTTGCTCCCTTTATGAATTTCTTTCAGCATTAGAATATTCTATTTTCATCCAATTACCACTTTCCCTTACCATCTTCACTCTGTCAGCAGTCATTATTAAAATAGTGAAGTGATAATCGAAAAATAATGTCTTACCAACACACTTTACCCTTCAAATGAACAAGAAACATATGAGATATGCCTCTTCCTGATGTTGGTTTTCATTTTCCTGTTACATTTGGCTTCAAAATCAACAGACAATAATAGCAATTGCAAGAGTAGAGGAGACACTAAGAATGGTTCTTAGCTGAGATTATGACTTTAGATTCTAATATGTAATTAGTTACTTTTTCTTAGTTATCATAAGCAACGATCTGCCTTTTTCAGATATGCAAATGCTGTCTATTGCATTCAATAGAGAAATGACTTAGTGGAAAACAACTTAGTTCAAACTATTACGGATGCTATTTGAAGGTGCTTCATAATTCCATGAAAAAATATGATAAACTCCAAAGGATGGGTACAAGATCTTCTTTATAGCTCTTAGATGAAGGTCAAAATCAATACATATATTCTATGATATTACTCATAAAGTAATCCAAAATAAATTATTAGTTCCCCACAGGGGTGTGAGTTAGAAATATTAAGTACCCTGACTCAGAAGATTCAGTAAGTCTTAAATAATTTTGAATAGATATAACCAAAAAACCTGATTACAATTTAATGCTACAACAATTTATTTAAGTCTATGAGTTGAAGTTAGATACAATCACCTCAAGAGCAACTTTCTTAAACAAAAGAAATATCTCAGAAATCTAGGAAAAATGTTTCCATATACTAAACAAGTATGGAAGGGT
>JAQHUG010000017.1:468528-493491 GCA_028555095.1 Dicrostonyx torquatus | reverse complement strand
TAGCACTTACCACTCCAGTAGGATGGATCTGAAACAGGGGGACTCACCAAGGACCAGTCGCCATCAAAAGGGCGGGATTCTCTGGTGGAGCCCTGTGGCTTTATACCCCCTCTCATCCAAGGCCACAGCCCTGAATCATGCCGATTCCCTACGGGAACCCACAACCCCGTCAATGGGGAGTGATGCTTAGCGACAAACTAGGGTGTGGAAAGCAGAAAAGCTGGGGGTGGGTGGGATGGAGCCTCTTTATTGGGTAGAACATTTTGGGGATTGGTGGATGCCCTTAATGATTCAGTGGGACTGCTGGGCTGGGAAGCACTTACCACTCCAGTCGGATGGATTTGAAACAGGGGGACTCACCAAGGAACAGCCACCATCAAAAGGGCGGGCTTTATACTCGACGCTCTGTCACCCAAGGCCACAGCCCCAAAGCAGGCCAAGTTAGCTGGAGGAACCCAGGACCGCGCCAATGGGGAGTGATGCTTAGAGACAATCTCTAAAGAAATGTTTTTAATTTATGTATGGAGTATATGTTAAAACCAAAAAATTTTTTTAAATGTTTCTCAAATATTATCTGACATATCTTCTCAATGAAGGCAATCACCCTAAATTTTAGAAATATTAGAAAAAAGAGGAACTGGTAGGAATATAGAGAGCAGAACCTGCAGTCTAGATGTATTGTATGGGAGAAAAATAAATTTATAAAAAAGAAAGAAAGAAGTGGAATTACATGTGGAGATGGTAAGGGATTAACGTGGCACTAGTGGTAAAGAAGAGGGGTGGGGTTAAATATGAGCAACATGTAATGGTGAATGTGTGCTAAATATCATAAAATACACCAATTTAAATGCTAATAAAATTTATAGAAAATATGTAAGGAAAGTAAAAATACTGTAACACTTATTTTTATATTTAGGTATCATCCAAACTTATTTCTAAACATTGAACACAGTCAAAGAATCCAATGCTGTATATAGTGACATCAATGGCTTGCTAATAAAAGAGACAAAAATGACAAAATCACACAGAAGAGGCACCCTTCCTACTCTTTACCTTTAGAAGCACTAATTTCTTAACATTTTGATGCATTTAATTCTTTTCCTAGTCAATGAGGTTGAACTCATATTTTTTCTTCCTCAAAGATGACAGAAGGAGACTCAGTTTCCAAAGTTTTCTTTTATAACTTTGACACAAACTTGAGTCTATAACTCACCACTTGAGCATTGCATCAGAAGAATTCACACACTTCTAACATCGGGCTGTCTAATAGTAAGTGAGCCATGGAAATAATTGGTTCCAGCTCAAATAACCCAACTCATGTGTGTAGGAGAGAATCCTAGAGAAGGACAATTTTATAAGCACCAAGGAGGCTGACACTGATGACTCTTAGACTACACGGTCTGTAGTTGCCCAAATGTCTATACTACTTTCCATGCACAATGATTATAAAAATGTAACATGTAACTTTTATTTCGAATAAGAATCAACTTAAAGTTTGGTATTAGGAAAACACACAACCTTATTTTTTGCATTTAAAATTTTTGAAATTTCTGGATAGATACTGATAATTCATTTTCTGGTCAAAAATAGTCTCATTTTAAAAATATCTTATTAAAGCAAAAATATATTACAAATAGAGACTTAAAAATCTACTACTTGAAATGAAAATTATGGAAATATGTGTTCAGGATTTTCTAGTAGAAAATTCATCTCTAAGGTACCAGCCTTGCTTAGAAAGACAAAGCCAGAAGGAAAGTATTCTTGAACACATCAAGCTATCCTGATGTTGATTTTCATAAAAAGTATCTCTCTAATGCAATTGATCCGGTTAGAGGAAGGATAGTTTTTTTCATTCAGCTAAAAGACCACTAATCTCTGTGAACCCTAGGATTCTCTCTCTAAGGTGTCATTTTTCTCATTAGTCAATTAAGAGTTTCCAGCTTGATTTAAAATTTTAACTTTTATTAAGAATATAATGTTGGTAAAGTTTTGTGTCAGCTCCTAGTTCCTCATTTACAACAATGTTAATATATGCTTTTCTTTATATACATGTATATATACACATATATGTATACAATATATAATACATGTATATGGTATAGTGAAAAAAATATTTGATAAGGTTATATAAAGTAAATATGGACACAATTTGGATCAATTTGGGCATTTTGTTATAACACCTGTCTTCCAGAAATTATGTTAAACATGAAAGTGATGTATCTATCCTTTCTTATCTCTAGACAGATATTAACACGAGTTTACTTTAAAAATTTCATTGAATATATCCGAATTATCTCAAAATATGTCTATTTCAAACAGAACTTACAAATTTTTTTAATCTACCCATTGCCTAGGGATTTCAGGTTTAGGATTCTTTTTACAAGATTACTAAGACAGAACCTATACAGTGTCTTTGCATCCAAACTAGTGGTAGTAACATTTTCATCAAAACTGATATTCACTTTATTTCTATAGAAAATGTCCATTCTTCACATATTGTTCTAAATCTTCTCTGTAAAATTAAAAGTCAGAACATAAAACTCTCCTGCTAAATGTTTTTTTACGTGTTTTATACCATGTGCAGAACAAAACCCAAAACCCACACTCCAACAAGTTTTGTCAAAAGATCTCCACATTGTTTTCTAATTTTATGTATCTCTCTTCCATTCTTCTCCTCCACTCCTCTCCCCTGCTTTCTCTCTCTTTCCTTCCCCTTCTGTCCTTTCATGTTTTAATTGAAAAGAGTGCATACTTCTGACTAGTTACAAAGAAAATCTCAGTTTTTGGGACAAGGTATATCTCTATCTTTCTTGTTCTCTTGTCACTATCTTGGTTCTGTTGTCCATTATCACTCGTAACTTCTTCTTCCTTATTGAGATATGTTTTAGCCACCCGTTCTAGGTGGCACACATTCCCTTGCCATGCATTTCTTGTCAACACCTTTCTTTTTCCCTAATAGCAGAAATCAGAATCATTTTTTGCCTTGTTTATTTTTAGATTTTATATTTAACATGACAGTACACTGGCTTATGAGTGGATGTATTGTTGGAGGCCACTAGTTAGTTTCTGACTCAGCCCCAAAATAGTCATACAGAAACCATATTATTTGCAATACTGTTTGGTCAATAGCTTAAATGTATTTTTTGTTAACTTTTTCTTAATTTGTTTATTTTTATTAAGCTCTACATTTTTCTCTGCTCCTCTCCCTGCCTCTCCCCTCCCCTTCAACCCTCTTTCAAGGTCCCCATGCTCTGAATTTTCTCAGGAGACCTTGTCTTTTCCTGTTTCCCAAGTAGATTAGGATTCTCATTGTTATCTAGGTTCTCTGGGATTGTGATTTGTGGACTGTTTTTCTTTGCATTACATTTAAAAACCACTTATGAGTTAGTACTAGTTAACTCTTATATCCTAAACTAGCCCATCTCCATTAATCTGTGTATCATCATGTGGCTGTGACTTACTGGGTAAAGTTTCATTCCTAGCATCTGTCTCCAGCAGGATTACATGGCACCTCCAAATTCTGCCTTCCTTTTCCCAGCATTCAGTTTAGTTTCCCTGACTAGCTCTTCTCTTTTTCCCTATCATAGGCCAAGACAGTTTGTTTATTAACCAATGGTATTCACAGCATGCAGAGAGGATTCCCACATCTTGGATTCCTATATTTGATGTTTCATTCACATCATATTTCATCCTAATGAGTATGTGTTAATATTTCAAGAATCTTTCTGTTATGTAAACAAATTAGTAGGCAACAATTTCCAATCCCCTCTTCGTTTGGGAAGTCATTTTCCCTCATTAAGTAGAGCAAAATCAAGAACATATTAATTGTATACATTCCTGAACTTCATAGATGACTCTTTCTTTGGTTAATTAACCCAGGAAAAAACTCCATTTTTGATGTTTGCTAATGGAAATGTTAAAAAGTAACCCAGTGCTTTTTTTAATGAAATAGTCACATATCTGGTTGTTATTTCAGAAATACAATCAGAAACAAAGGCAACCCATATAGATGTTAGGTTAAAAAATACTGTTGGCATTGTTTATGCAGGCTGTTGAACTAACCTGTACAGTCACAAAGTCATTTTCTAATTAACTGATACAAACAGATCAAGTACAGCCTAATAGTTCCCTGCTGCAGGTCAGACTGTCTCGATTGTCAATTGTACAAATGGCCCAGCAATTACAGTAGTTTTGTGTATCCACAGGCATTTAGAGCAATCAGCAGCTTTAATTGCCAGGAAAGAAAGACATGTCATGTCCCAGCTTCTCCTCTCCTCTGATCTATTTGCAAAATACACATTGTCGCTTCTGAAAGAAGAGTGAGGCCAACCACCAATAATATGTGAAGAAATGAACTGATTCATGTGCACTAGGTCAAATGGATGCATTGAAGAAAATTGCTTTGTTCAGAAGATTTAAACATTTCTGTTTGCATCATATAAAAATATTGAATGTGAAATATAAAATTCTAGGAAATGTGACTTGATCACATGTGGTTTGTCATGTTTCCAGATAGAATTAGTGGTCCTGGCAAAGGTGAACTGTCAGACAACTACACTAAGAGTAGTAAGTTATTTAAACAAAGACAGGAAATTGTATGTGAAACTAATAAATAATGGCATACATTAAGACACTCTCAAAAATTCTCTTATAAATGGTTAATAATCTCGCTAGAGCATGAGTATTTAGTAGAATTCAGGCAGATTTAATATTTTAAATTCATTTAATTGATATCATGCACTTGAATGAGAAAAGGTTTCCATTTGTTAGCTTACTAAAATTATCCTTAGGGATTTATGTTGCAAGTCTTGTCCAGGGTTAAAATGATACTTGTTGCCAAAAATCTTAAAGGTGTCCTCCAAATACATACACATATGTTTCTAAATTAAAAGTCAAAAAAATACTTTTTTTCACATGATGGTATTCTAAGTCCAGATTTTAAAGAGCTGTATTATATTTCAGAACTGATAAGAACTCATCTTCTCTTAATGACAAAAAAGTCTAAAGAAAAATTTTTAAAGAATATTCAGCACATACAGATACCATTTTTAACAAGTCTATTCATCCTTAAAATTTTTACAGTTAATAATTTTGCTGTCCTCAGAATATTAAGCAAAACTTACAACCATGATAATATTTGTCCCTTTCTTTCCAAATATTAGTTAGATTTTAAAATCTATTTTAATCTCTTCTGTTTTGTACCCCACAAAAATGTCCAATTATTTTAATTTCTAGTACTATAAATGTGATTTACATGTAGATATTTGCAGACATTTTCAGTTACATGTGATCAAACTGAAGTTGGATGTAGTTTGCTACCAATATAACCTGTGCTTTTTAGACAAGCATAAATACAGACACGATCCATGTGAGACTCTGTATGATGTATAGAATACAGTGGTGCTTCTGCAAGCTAAGAAATGGCAAGGATAACTGCTGATACCCAGAGCTAAGAAAGGCGTGCAACTCCTAGATGTTCCTCAACCAAGGAATGGATAAAGAAAATGTGACACATTTATACAAAGGAGAATTACTCAGCTCTTTTCTGTTTTTTTTGTTTGTTTGTTTGTTTGTTTGTTTAAAAAAGGTACACTAGGAAATTTGAAGGTAAATGGATGGAACTAGGAAAACAATCCTCGTGAATGAGGTAACCCAAACAGAGAAAAACACGCATGGTAAGTACTCATCCGTAAGTGGATATCATCTGTAAAATAAAGGATAACTATGCCACAATACACAGACCCCAAGAGCCTGGGTAACAGGGAGGGTTCATGTGGGAACACTCAGATCTTCCTGGGCAAGAGAAAATGGAGGAGATTTCCTCAGTGGACGAGGGGTGTACAGGGATAGAAACATTGCTGATTAGGTTAGTTGTGACCTGGGAGGAGAGACTAAGAAGACTACTGAGAGAGATTCATGGAGATGGGGAGGATTTCCGGGTCAGGTAAAAAACTGGTGCAAGGCAATCTCCCAGGAGTCAACAGGGAGGACCCCAGCTTAAGTTTCTAGCAATAGCAGATAGGCAGACTGAACTGTCCATTTCCAGTAACCAGATTGTTGCCTTGCCCTGTTGTCATGAAAGAATAGTCATCCAGCAAATGATGGAGACAGGTGAGGAGCTACTGCTAAATATTAAGGCAAATTCAGGGATCCTGCCAAAAAAGGAGAATAGGGATTGTGGTAGCCAAAGATCAAGGGAACCACAAGACACACTCACAGTGTCAACTAAGTTTGGCTCATGGGGCTCAGGGAGCCTGAGTCTGCATGAGACTGACCTAGGATCTCTGCATATATGTTGCAAATGTGTTGCTTGCCCTTTTGTTGGACTCCTAGAGGTGGGAACAGGAGCTGTTTCTCATTTTTTTTGCAGGACTTTGAGACCTTACTCCTCATGTTGTGTTGCCTTGTCCATCCTTGATGCATGGAGTGGTGTTTAGGCTTGCTGTGGCTTGATATGCCACAATTATTTGTAATTGATAGATTTGAGGGAGGAAATACCATTTGTTTTTTTTTTCTATTTTTTTGTTTGTTTTTTTACATCGGAGTGAAACTGAGTATATCAACCACACACCAGGTCAGATCTCATGCCGAGGAGAAAGTGACCCACACAAAACAAACTCCATGCTGTTTTTTATTTGTTTTTTTTATATGTGTGTACATGTTCTGTTTAGATTTATTTGACTTTAGCTTTGTTCTATTAAGAGAGGGAAAGTACATGAATTTGGGTAGATAGAGAATGGGATGGGGAATTTTGAAAAGGCAGGAGATGAGCAATACGATAAAAATATATTGTGTTAAATTTTTTAAAAGTTTAAAGATTAGAAAGGTACTAGATTATAATTAATAAGTAGTGATAGTTATGCAGATGAAACTAATGTTAATGGAGATGGCCATGACTCTGAAGGACCTTCTGTGTTTTTCAGTGTGTGTCTATTTTTCCCTTTTTTAATTAGCATGTGGCTTTGAACAATCATAATTAAGTATTTAGCTGTGGCCAACATGTAGGTCAAATAGAGCTGTCAGTAAATGGGAAGAAGCTAGAAGCCAAAGAATATGCAGCATAGAATATCAAATCAAGAACAATCACTCATTTATATTCTATTATTCTGCATGAATGTAGCAGAGTAGAGCTGTTTGCACTATGCATTTGGAGCAGGCTTGAGGGTCTTACTCAAAGTTTACTATTGCTATTTAGAGACACCATGACCATGGAAACTCTTCTAAAGAAAACATTTTATTGAATGGGTTCACTTACAGTTTAGAGGTTCAGTCCATCATGGAGGGAGCATGCAGGCAACATGAAGGCAGATGTGGTCCTGGAGCTGAGAGTCCTATACCTTCACTCAGAGGAAACAGAGAGTCCACTGACTGTCACATGAGTGAAGCTTGAGAAAAAAAAATAACGTCAAAGTCTGTCCCCACAATGATACACTTCCAATACAAGTTGTGGCCAAGAGTAAAGTATGTCCTCCAGCCTCAAGGTCTAGATTGAGGCATGAGTCACCCCGCCCTCTCCAACTAGAGTACACTTCTAAATGTGTTATTCTCTATGAGCTTCTGTGGGCATTTAAACTACCACAAAAATGAGGGATCTTTAGATCAGAGCGCAGTGAAATCTTAGCATTAAGGAAGGTGGTAAAATGTTTAGTGTTCAAAGAAAGCATGGAAGTAAAAAATGATAACCAATAGAGGCAAAAGCTAATGAGACTAAAAGGAAAAAAAAAAGGAGTAGGAGAGGATTGGGATATAGTAGAATTTTATTAGGAGAGAGTCAGTCAGTGTCATAGGATATTCCGAGCTTCATTATCCTAGCAGTTTTAAATACTAAGTTTAGAAATGATTACTCTTGAAAATTATTTATCCAATAACACATTTGTATTCTATTTTTGTTTCTTTTTGGAAGAAATGGAACTGGTCAAAGAGCACAGAAAGAGCAAAGTATTGATACTCTGTGTTACGTAACGCTGAGATCCTTCATATTGTTCCCAATGCAGCAGATCATGCAAAACATATTGGATGCTGGTGACCTTTTCCTTCCCAATTCCGTGTCTCAAGTGGAGCTAAGGTCTCCCAGACGCCACTTAAGTTAGTGTCTCAGATCACAAGTTTCCTTCCTACAGCCTACATTATATTCTTCTGTAATTCCTCTTACACTGATATTCACTCATCAATAAAAACACTTAATTATTATTTAATTACACACACACACACATATGCACGCACACCCCTACATTTATTTTCCATAAGTCTCCTGGTAACAGGATGTACTTTCATTTTACTCTCTATTGTATTTACCATTCAATCAATTTTAACTGGGACACAAAGTTTGCTGAATGAAGAAGAGTTTGATTAATGTTTACTGATATGTAAAATAAATGCAGGATAAGAAGCATAAATTAATTCCCTATCACTGATAATAGTTTCTTAGTACCTGTGTTTCTTTCGTTTCTAAGAATCAAACCCAGAATCAAAATAATGCTAAACATGCAGCCTACTATTGAGTCACATCTCTAGCCACTGTAGCCAATGCTTCATGAAAGCAGAAATATTTCATGGACATTATGAGTATTCTCCAGTCTTTAGTTACATAATATATTTTATTTCTGATGTTCAAAAATAGAGTATTTTGTGCATATTTAGGTGAAGTTCTAAATTGTGAGAAAATACTTAGTGTTTAACATTTATAAGATTATTCCTAGCAGTAGAACATTGCTTGTACTGATTATTCAACAGCAGTTTTAGATAATCTTGACTAAGAAGGAGAAATTAATACAAATTAGATATGAAAATCAAGAGGAAATTTTTAAATAATTAAATAATATATAATTTATCTATTATTTTTGCTGAAAACAAATGGAGAATTTTAATTAGTTTTAGGTGGCTTTAGTTTTCAGTAAATTATTGACAACATCTAACTAACCCAGGTATTTGAAATTTGCCTCAGTTTCTCTTCTGTTGATGAGATAAAAACCTTGACCAAAGTCCATTTGAGATGGGAAGGGTTTGCTTCTGTCTACAGACTCATATCACATTCCAGCATCAAAGGAAGTCAGGACAACAATTTAAGACAGAAACTTACAGGTAAGAACTGGATAAGAATCCATGTTGCTTACTGGCTTTCTCAACCTGCTTTCTTAGGTAACTAGAGACCATCTGCTCAGAGGTGACATCACCCACAATGCTCCTCACCTCAGTAATCACTGATTAAGAAAATGCCCCACAGATTTACCCACAGGCCTGTCTTAAGGAGGCATTTTCTAAATTGAGATTTATTTCCAAAAGACTCTAGCTTGTGTCAAATTAGTATAAACCAACCAAAGCAATGTATCTAGAAGCTGTAAAAGTGAAAATTTGCAGAGTATTTGTTCACAAAATAAATTATATGTATTACTAAATGAGAACTATGTGTAAATGGGGTTATTAGAATGTCTGAGATCTATGACAGTATCCTTTACTAATGTAGAACAAGAAATTTTAAATAAACAGACAAATATGTCTGTATTTAACTTAAACGTTCATTAACTATTGTATTATGGTTTCTTATCATTATGAATGTAAATGTTGATATTTCAAAAATCCAGAAAAGTGTTGGGTATTTTCTGAAGATACTGAAATCTTCAAATACACCATATCTATAGAGGATAGATATGATTGATAAGACTCTAGGTAGAAAAATGATTTAATAACAAACAGTTAACTCTAAAACATTTAGACAAGATATGTAACATGAGGGGCCTGCTCGTTGGGGTTTCTGTCCCACCCAGTACCCCACTGCTGGCAAGCCCCACAGAAAATCACACAGAGAGTCTACATTAGGTTATTAACTGATTGGCCCATTATCTCAGGCTTCTTACTAGCTCCCATAAGTTATATTAACCCATTGTTCCCATCCATGCCAGGCACACGGCCGGTACCTTTTCTCAGCTGGGACAGGGACACATGCTGCTTCCTTGGAGATGTGCGCAGGAATGCCAGGGAAGCTTCCTGCTTCCCAGACTTTCTCCTAGTACTGCCTCTACTTCCTGTCTGGTTGACCCACCCACACTTCCTACCTGGCCAATCACCATATTATTTAAAACATGATTGACTGAACAGACAAGTCTCCTGCACCAAAGATATAAGACCTAGTATTGATGGCACTAAGGCTGCCTTCTGTACTGCAGAAAAAATAGTATAGAAGCCCCATCCTGGAGGCTTCTATATTCTCTTTATAATTTAACCTATGGAGTGTAACTGATCACATTGGTTACAGATGTATTGGGTTATAAGTGTGTATTCTTCCTTATAAAAGAAAGGAAAAAAACCCATAAATGATGAACTCTGCCCTTAGGCATTCCATATCCCATATTTCAATAGGTTGCTAAGACACATGTCATCCTTTATGGAATTAGTCATATCAAAACTATTATGAAGTTGAAGCACTGTGACACAGATAATGTAGTATATGAACAAAATAAACCAAATGAAATTAAGAAAAGTTTTAGACTGTGGCTCTGAAAAGTACTGCAATGTCTTTCAAGAATTGGCTTCATGCATGGCACCATGAATGTTGGTAGGAAATTTAAATCTTTTGGTGATTAGAAATGTTAACTTTATTTAACTGGGATACATTGAATGAGATAATAGGTAGACCCATCTGTTTCCTCTTTTCATGTCAGAGGAGTCTGCTTGTTCATCCCAGTCGCCCAGAACAAAAAGAACAACACAAAAACTCTATTAATTAAACCACTGCTTAGCCCATTAACTCTAGCTTCTTATTGGCTAACTCTTACATCTTAATTTAACCCATCTCCATTAACCTGTGCATTGCCATATTGCTGTGGTTTACCAGGTAAAATTCCCAGTCTCTGTCTCTGTCAGAGCTACATGGCTTCTCTCTGACTCCACCTCATTTCTACCAGCGTTCAGCTTAGTTTTCCCCACCTAGCTCTGTCTGCCTATATATAACTCTCTTCATAGTGTCTCCCTGTGGGCCTCTACTTTTTCCTATGTACAGGAGGGAGGAAGCTTTTCTGACAATGACTTAACAATGCACTGTTTTTTAAATATATCATAATGCCATTAGGAATGTTTTATTGATATATTCCTTTAGCAGAACATTATCATTTATCATATTATCCCTTAGGTCCATAGCCTATTTTGTTTAAGAATAATGGCATCTTAAGTAGTGTCAGTCAGAGATTTGATCTCATGGAGTGAGCCTTAAATCCAATCAGATAATGGTTTGTTACTCTTACAATATTTATGCAGCAATTGCAGCAGTGTTTCTTGCAGGCAGGATACATTTATAGATCAAAGGATTTGTAGCTGGGTCACTGTTTGCTTTTTGCCTTTGATAGCATGACAAATGCCTTCCAGTCCTATGGACAGTAGTTAGTAAGGGTGATGCCTCTAGGCGGGCACCAACTTAGCTTCTCTATTTCATTGACTTATATAAGTGCTATCTTCTGCAGTAATGCCTTCTATCAGTTTTTTCTAGAGGAACCAATATTCTTAACAATATCCTGGCTTGTTTGGGAGGTTTTCATAGAGATTCTTTGGTCAACAACTTGGTTTCCCAGAACTGGAGCCTTCATTTGGTGGCATTAGAAATCTAGTTGGCACTTTGTATATCCCTTGTTATTTGGTGGCTCTATTTAGATTTCTATCACAAATATACACATGTTAAGTAGCTTTCCTGTATTAGATTTCCAATTTGATATCAGGTTTAGTTTGGCTCCCTTTATTCTCTTCCTTAGCTCCTTTTGTCCTCCCTCTCCCATTTGATCCTCCTGTTTTAGTTCCCCTCCCCTCGTTTATCCATAACTATCTAACTTATTTCCTTTTATTAGTGTGGCCCTTCCATCTCTCCTATCCCCCCTTACTCTACAACTAACCTCTATGGTAGGAGGGATTGTAGTCTTCTTACAGGAAGTGAGTGAGCAGATTTGCCCTTCAACATGCTTCCTGTCTTGAGAGGTAGCCTTGTAGGAGGCATGAAACACCTGGGCTGACTGACTATTGTGTGAAACCTTTGACACTGTGAGTTAAATAAAACTCCTGTTCATTAAAATTTTATTTCCTCAAGTACTTATTAAAGTAATAAGTATAATAAACATGAGATAGTGGTAATTCACCAAACAATAAGATTAAATGTTTGTCAGAGATTTGAAGAAAAATAGTGTTAAGTTCAGACAGAGAGAACAAGAAAAAATCACATCAATATGAAGTGTTCCTGCATCTCTTGAGAAAATACTTATTAGAATTCAAGGCAGAAACTTTTCCTGAGGGATGAATTTCTCAGTATTAGTCACAGATGATTACTGAAGAATGGGTTTATAACAACAACAAAAAAATAAATATTCTACTAATAAGCCATGGCTATTTAGGTGCTTTAATTTTAGTATATGGGAAACATTAAAATATTGACAATGTAGAAAATAAAATATTCTTATGTATACTCATTTTAAATTGGTGTCTATCTCTTGAATTTGCATAATATTATATGACCTATTTATAGCATAGCCCAAGTGTTCACCAAATATGACTGTGGCTAATTTTAAAGAAAGAAGAAAGAGAAATTAATTTGAAAAAAAATTTAAATTCTTATCATAGTTATGAAACAAATAAATGTTGGTATAAATTTGATTTATGTTCATTTAGGTTTCAAAAATAAACGAATCTAAAAAATTTACATCAAAAGGTTATAAAGCTACTACTTATATTATAAGAAGCCAGATATAAATTCCCAGTATGAGAGTGTAGGCAAATTTACTTTCTATAGATTGTAAGAGAAAACATTGACTTTGTGTAAATCATTCAATAAACAGTATTTTCTGTTATGTCAATCATCAAGGATTTATTCAATTATCATGTTTAACAAATACTACATATACAATTTTATCTCAAGTCTTAGGGATACATAACAAACACATTTATAGAGTTGGATAGTATTCCTATGTCATAGAACATTAGAGGAATGTATGAAAGACTCAAGGTACTGTTTTCAGTATTGCAAATTTTTTTGGAAGTTACAAGCATAATTATAGTCATATTATTTACTATTCTTTTACTTTTTATTCTAAAGTGGAAAGCATTATGTAATTCATTTAGATTAATGATTAGAAAATAAAGTATTTCTAAAGTAACATTCAATTAAAATTAAAACTCAAAATTATTTTCAATTTGAAGATAGGGTATTATAAGATGGGTAAATAGTGAAATTAAAGTTTAACATAAAATGAGTTACTTAGCCCCGAAAATCATAAATTTAATCACGCCCACATATATTTTATAGTGACATATTTCATGTTTTCAAAGTATTGTGTGGAGAGAAAAGCAAAATATTTTTAAATCAATTTAGATTTTTGATATAAGCAATCTTCCATTTACATAGTTTTTGGATTACTTATGTAGCTACTCCTATGGATGCCATGGCAATAAACTATTGCATTTGCAGAAGCATTTATGCAAACATCTTGTTTAAGAGAGTGTTGGTACATTTTTCCATTTTATAGCTTTATTTATGTGGAAAATGTTTTATCTTTTTGGGGAAAAAGCATCTAATTTAACATAAGCAAAATCCATTATGGTAATATATGAGCCACAGTGGAGGTATAATTCAAAGTAAAAGTTGAAAAATATCTCACTGTGCAGTTTGAATGGTATAGAGAAAATTATTTGAGCTAATTGTCACAACTGGGACTTAAACATGGGGAGATTATTGAGTCAAGGAAAAGAAAACTAAGATGATCCTGCACAACTTGTTAACTTAGGACAATTATGTAGCACTTCTGAGTGTCAATCCTTTTAATCGACATTTTATACACCCAAATAGCATATCGATTCTATATGCATTTTCTTAATCGTAGAAAGGTATCACATGGTAGACACAAGACACCAAAGAAAAATTAGAGACTTGAGAAGGAAAATCAGTATATCTAAGGATAAAGTTTTGAGTCATATAAATCTATAGGTAGAGATATACAGATAAAAACATTTACACATACATAGACCTATGGGTAACTGGATGCAAAATAGAGAGACAATAAACAGTAGGATTTCAGAACAAATAAACACTGTTGTGGATGTTAGGATGTCTGTTTATGACAAAGCTATTTAACTGTAACTGTCTCAGCCTTACGTGTCCTTAACATACCACAGTGTTGTCAATACTATTTCCATCATCAAGGAATGTGTGCTTTGTAGCTAAAACAAAAAAGGCAGTGCCCAATGGGTATAGAAGAGACAGATTAATCCTACAGCAAGTGGTTGTTATAAGTAACTGATCTGAATAAAATAAAAATGACATTTAAAAGGCAAGTAGGCCTGTGATAAAGCTATAGAGGTTTGCAGCTTATGAAGCTGAGAAGTAGCCAACTTTCTTGAAGTGCAGGAAGTATAGCACAGTCAGGGTTTGTATTTCCTTAAGGTTCATAGTTAATTAATCTCCCTAGGGTAAGTGACCTTCTGTGCATTGATTCCCATGTTAACTTTATAGTTCCTTAAGAACTCTTACTTCAAACTTACGAATGATAAATTCTTGTATTTACTCATGTAATATGTTTCTTCAGAGAAATGAAAACAGTATTAAAAGGGAAGGCGTTAAATTTGCATTGCGCCCCTGTATTGTGATTTAAAGGTCTACTACAAACCTTAAAGTTTACAGAAATAACACCCAATTCCACAGGATCAACAGTGTACCACCCAAATAATGAACCCATGCCATTCAAAGGCGTGTATTATGGTGAATGAGTTTCAAAAGTGTATTTCTCAACTCCTGTTTATCCTCACTTGTATTTTCCTCCCAACACTAACAAGAGATAGCCCTAATTGTAGAACTATCAACAGTCACAAAAAGAACTATCGGTGAAGTGAATGGGAAACTTGACTGTTTTCACTCAGGATTTACTATGATAGAAGAACACCAAGTTCCCAAATATGCCAATGTATAATATTCAAAGCTGGGGAATATGTTAGTTCATACAACACAGCGTTGTTGATTTGATATATTTCTTTTTTTCGGCTACAGTGTTAGGGCACCATAGATAGGTGGCTTGCAAAATAGCTTATTTCCAGAGGATATTCCATTCTATCTTGTTTTCCCAGAAGTCTCTTTCTTTGACATGCAGGGAGCCACCTTCACCTTATTGTGGTTTTTTGTTTTTTGCACACCAATTTCTAGTGTCAGTTTTTCTTCTTGGAAGAAGAACAGTTCTATTAAACTCAGAAAAGTACTTGAAATGTTCTAAATTAGTGCTCATTTGCCACTTAAATTAATGTCGAATCCAATCAAGTAGTAGAGGCTTGGAGATTCAACATCAAAATTTGAGGCAAGCAATTCCACTTAAGCCTAGTTTAGAGAGATAGCCTTGATACACAGAGGCCATTTATTTTGGATTTTCAGGGATGACCCTTAGGTATCACTAGGTTTTCCAATGTGGAGGAGGAAAACAGAATAGTCATCTTCAAAGAGATATGAACTGAGAATGAAGACAAGCAAAAGTGTTCCAAGACCAAGGGAAGTGGATATGCTGTTAAATCTGGAAAATAAAATATCCTCCTCTGAGGTACATAAATTGCCACCAGTGTACTGAGTATAGACTAATGAATGTCATCACATATGCCAACCCTTAGGTAGGTAAAAAATGAATTGTATTGAACTACCAAATCCATGATAATGTTTTAGAGCTGCAACTAGAACTGACCTGAACTCGCTAGCTGCTCACCTGCCTGTACATATCCTGCTCTCCAGGATGTCTACTGACTGCCAGTGACTAGCAAGCATCCTCTCTACTAGTTTGTACTGTAGTTAAATTGTACAATAAACGGCAGGAACAAAGTGATTACCAAAACACAGCATTAACTTCTTTTAATCACCACTCTGAATTAGGGAAATAAATTGACAATTGGACAATTCTCACATAGATTAAATGTAATAATAAAATCAGGATTAGTTTTAAAAGAAAAATGTATAAATAATACAGATCCTTGGAAGATGAGATAAGTATATTTTTGGAGAAGAAAATTATTATTAAGCAAAGTTACCAAAAATATTTTGAATCCTACAAATTTGATAACTGTTCTGAAATCTAGCAACATTTCTTTTCTGTTATTTTACCAGAAAATAAACAGCAGTCCTCAAATGTCGGAGTCCTTGACAAAGATGAAGGAAGTGTCAAATTCTAGTGTAGACCAAACCCAGTGTAACCTAGCAGTTTTTTCTCCCTAACTGTCCTCTCTTTGCATTTTGTACTTTGAAAGACGGCATTTTTTGTTCTTTGTGTTTGAGGAACTTTGCATGAATAAAAGAATAATTATAGACATACTCAATGGTACTGTGTTAAATATGATTTTCCTTATTTTGTGGAAATGAAATCAGAGTTGACAAACTCAGGGGGTCAACCCAAGTGGGAAAATAAAAAGCTGTTAATCTACATCAAGAGAATATTGCTGGCTGGCCTGATGCCATTGAATAAATTATTTACTGCAAATATACTTATTTAAAGATAATAATGAGAAGTTAGTAGGGTGGCTACTATCAAAAGGTTCTCATTAAATATAAAATTTACAAGTTTACAATTAATTTTAAATTAAACTTTACAATTTAATAATGCCATAAGCTAGTATCATATATAGCAAACAAAGTAACAAAGTTTGCAATAATTAGGAAATGAGATGTTAAGTATTCTATTGACTTTCCACAGAGGACAAGGCAGCCAGGTGTAAAGTTCTATAAACTATTTGAAACTCAGACTCTCAATCATGTAGCTTGACCAAAGAATCCTACATGCATAGACATAACACACACACACACACACACAGAGAGAGAGAGAGAGAGAGAGAGAGAGAGAGAGAGAGAGAGACCTACCACACACTCATTCACAGAAGAGCATTCAAAATCTTCAAATTTATTTATTTTTGTTTCACATTTTATGTATCCTAAGAATCTTTTTTTATTCTGTTGAAATATGTATTGAAAATAAAAAGTATCAGATGGCTTAAATTCACTTGCATTGGCACTTATTAATTTTCTTGATTATAAAATTCAGCAATAATATTGGATCACTTAGTTTTACATCCTACCTATGCTGGCAGTCTATATTTGTTCAGTTTATCAGGAATCTTATGTCTCATCAAATAATCTGTTATGCCAAGACAGCTCATTGGGTACCATTCTAAACTCTAAGTGCATGGCAAGGAAGAAATCTGCCACTTTTAAGTTTTAATTCCAAATTTTTGTGCCAAATAAATAATCACTCTTTAAAAATAAGAAAGAAGCACAATTATAAGTACAATCATTTGTCACTTAAAAAAAAATTTTTTTGTTTTAAAATAGATGGTCCACGTTAAGAGTATTAAATCACTGTATTGACCAAAACTAGCTTATGTGCACACCAGGGGGATATGCAGAATCACAGGAATATTACAATAATAAATTAACATTTGCAGGAATTTATTAAAATCTAGTCAATGGTAAGAAATGGTTTACTTTACTTCCTATGACTCTGGTGTCTGATAAAGGTTATTATACTTCAGTTGTTTGAAAGTACAATAACTGCTTTCTCAAGCATATTTCAGACTGTAGTAGCAGGACTATTTCCATTTTATTAATTAGATTTTACAAAATATAAGCTGCTATCCATGATTTCCCTTCTTGTGGGTGTTTTATAATTAACCCAACAATACACAGTATTTTTACAAAAAGAAAATGCACATAGCTAATAATATTGACTATAGTTACCCCAAATTTGTGTTAACACTGAGTCTCAGAGAAAAACACAATTGATCAATTAAAAGAGAAAATTATATTTTATGAGCATGGTTACATATCTGAGATAAGGCATTCTATGAGCTGTCCTTTCCTTGTGTCTTCACAGTTTATTTGTGGGTCTCTATCCTAATATTTTTATAATAACATTGACCATCCTGGAATCAGAATAAAAGGATCATCTTCTCTTTTAATCTAGGTGCTTTCAAAGTTCCTACCACCAAACTCAGTCACATTCAAACACACCAAATGAAAAAACAGATAGTGCCTGGAAGAAAAAACTTCAGCTTTGAAAATAAACAGCATTTTACGTTTATATTTTATACATTTTTCTATCTTTTTTCTTCTCCTTCAGAAACAGTTATGTCAGTGAAACTCAGACTCCCATTTGTCTCATAGTGGCTTGCTGTCTATGGTATAAGAACTGGCATTTCGATTGTACTTGGAAATGCTTTGTCGACCAGTTTTCACACTCATAAATCATTAACGGCAAAATGGAAAGTGTGAAAAATGAATTTCCCCTCTCTAGGCAATCTGTCATGCACAAATATCTTCATTTTAATGAAGACTTGTTTTCTCATGCTACATTTCACTTAAAGGTGGTATTCCATTTTTCTCCCTAACTGAGAAAGATTATTTGTATAAATCCAGTGGTATTTATTCTCCCATATTAGAAAAACCAATATTTAAGAAAAATATTAGCTCCTAAACTTACAAATCTAACTTATTTTATGGATGAACATAATTTAATATTATTATTCCTGAGTTCTTAAAATTCACTTTCAGTTGTATACATTTAATACCTTCCATATGAGATCTAGTGTAATTATGTATTAAAATTCCTGAATTGTAAATTATATTGGTCATAATAGTCAGATATAGTAAGTCATTTGTTTTACATTTATTTATAAATTATATTATTAGAAGATTTAAAAATATATTTATATGTATTTTAGAAGGAGATTTTCATATTATTTTCACAATTCTATCAATTACAATGCCTATAACTTGTTTTTTTGATAAATGTGTATTGATTGTGTAATAATATCTGCTTTTCAATAATTGTAGGGAATTTAATATTTAGCAATATTCATTCATTTGTTATGGAAATGAGCAATTATTAAGTGACATATACAAAACCTTTCTTGTTTGATGTGCATTTAATTAGCTTTAAACCTTTCTGATTGATTGTGTGTGTATGAGTGTGTTTGTGAGTTTGTGCGTATGCACATGTGGTAGAGTAAATGTTCACTGTTTCCTTAGAAAATGCCTTTTGTATCAACTATATATTTTCATTTCATTTTGTGAACACTTCATTCATGAATACTGAATCTACATGATTCCTACTTCCTGTCTTTTCTACCTTTGACTCCTCCCTCTCCATACAGTCCCTCTTGAATTTATAATCTATTCTGTAGTCATTATACTATATTTTTATTAATGAATTTGACTATTCTCCCCACAAAATAATTTTACTTTTCTGAATGTGTGTTTGACAATTACCATTACCATTACATTAACAAACTTTATAGTTTTTATTGCAGTAAACAGTAAATATTTAAAGCCAAATATTTAGTTTATAATGTAACTGATTTTAAAATTTTCTTGGAGACTGTGTATATTTTAATTAGGTATGTAGGTCGTTTGCTTGAATGTTTATCTTTTCACCATGTTGTTTGCATTGCCCTCAGAGACTAGGAGAGTACAGTAACTCCCTGGAATTGGAGTTATAGGCAGTTGTTAGTCATCATATATGTATTAGGAATCCATCACAAGTCCTCTGGAAGAATAGCCAGTGATCTTAGTCATATGGCAAATTATGCATATTAAACCCTAAGATGCATATAAGAAAGCTTTGATTTTTAAATGAGGAAAATATCTCTATTTCTCTTACATTGATTCAGAGGCTCAAAGAATTGGAATCTCAATGTTTTTTTTTTCTGTTAGAGTAAAAATAAAGTGTCCTATGAAAATGTCTTACTGATTTTTTTTGAGGAATATATCATGTTCTCTGGTATCTTAAAATGTATTATAATATGGATTATATTGGTAAATATGTTTATTATTTGATAAGTATTATTTTAGAGTGGAACTTTGAAGTATAGAAAACTGGGCAGTAAACTTGTTTCAACAGCAAAATCTCTTCTGAAATAGAAGTATGTATATAACATATATGTATCACATGCATCTATCATACATATTGATATTATTCTGAATGATACTTTATACTTTATTTTATTTCAAACTCACTTTATTCAATTATTGCTGAGGTCTAGATAGTCTTCAGTTTCTTTCAAAAGCACAAACCCCAGATGCGTTTTAGATATAGGATTGTAGAAAACTGCAGTCAGGAGATACTGAGCTCCAGTGCAAATCAAGACCTCAAGGCTGAAGGAAGAACTCAGATAAAGGGATCAAAGGAATAGCACTCCTTACAGGGCTATGCTGAGCAGTTTGCTTGGAAAGCCTTTGTAGACAACCATATGAAAACTAAACATTGTTTTATTTCTGAAGTGAATCAGACGTCCAGTGTCTCCATGTACCATGACACCCCTTTGCAGGTTTGCATGTTGCTCAAGTTGTCTTATTTGCATACACATTTCTTTTCATGCAGACTTATATCCTCTCTCTATATTTCATTTATTTCTAAGAGGTGCACTTCCATTAGTTCATTCACATGACAGCAATACATTGGAAAGAAAGAAAGAAGGTAGAAAAAAATACAAAGGATGAAAAGAACCAAAGGTAAAAGAAGAAACAGAGATAAGAAAACAATTTACACATTTAACACTGCAAAACCTTACTTTATCTTTTTTACTTTGCAATATTTTTTTCTTTAGTAATAGAAGGCAACTTGTCTTTGTAACTTTTCAAATTTCAGAAGCCAATAATGTAAAATCAACAACTAAATGTGTGCTTTAAAAAATGCATGGATTTGATAAACATTATTTATGGTAATAATTATTGTAAGTTTGTGTAGTTGCTCTATATCCAGAAGTATCTACCTATCTTCAAGGAACAAAAAATTACTTAAATTGAAAAAATATCATCTTTATTTCCTGGAATACTAGGTGACAGTGATATGAAAACACAAAGAAACACTGCTAATAGCACTCAGAGTTATCATTAGAATCTATTTTAAGCAATAATTTTGTAAGCGTGGAGGTGATACTCCCATGAACTCGCTCTGAAGACTTGGCATGTGATTAGATGAGGCCTTTTTTCTTCAATAATTGTGATATGGGCTCCTACTTTCCATCCAACGCTCTTCAAATTCTGCATTTAATCTCATATCAACATGTTAGTTAACTATAGCCCAAACACTGCCTTTTTTATAGGCAAATAACTTTTCTTTCATGTATTGTCATAAATTTGCTATTAAGTCTGTTTCTCAAATTATTATATTAAAAGAAAAGAGTTTTAAGAAAGAACACTTATCATAAGAGTCACAAAATTCAGCTTATAATAACTGTTATGTCCAGGGACTATATCAGAAAATTTCAGCACTGTAATCATATAAATCACACACACATATATGTATACATATATGTGTGTGTGTATAATATATATATGTAATCATATCACAATTAGAACATGGCATAATTATTTTGCTAAGGAATGTTGATATTAAAAATCTCAACCCATTGTAATGAGTCATCCAAGAGCACATAAAAACTATTTAGAAATAATTTCTGCCTATGAGATTATCAGTAAAACTTCAAACCAAAGTCATGAAAATGTGTTCCTTCAGATGGAATCTCACTTTAACTGAAATAAATTTTCTCTATTGATACCAAGTGTAAATAATTCAACACTCAACAAAACAAATCTAAAACTATTTATTTGTTTTACCTCAGTTGAGACTATTGTGTCCTTTGTCAGTTAAAGTCTCTAGATGATATCATTTATATGCTGTTATAAAGAGATGAGGCATAGAGATAACTGTGCACTGCAATAAATAAAAATGTGTGATATTATCAGGCCAAAAATATATGGTGGCTTCCCCAAAAGATAATTTTGTATCTGTATTCAAGGCAGCAAATATTCGGGTGTTAATATCTTTGTATACAACCTATCTTCAACATAGCTATGACTTATCTAAATTTTTATTTTCTTCTGATGTTGGCTTGTAAAGACATTGTTCTATTTTTTTTATCTAAGACTTTCTGCTTGTTCCATAAAGACATGAACCATATTGTGAAATTCAACAAAGCTAACCCAGTCTTACTTCAGAATTGATCATGGATTCAGTACATATTTTAGTGAAAATTTTCCTTTTATTGTTGAACATTTATATATTCCAATAAAGTCCTTTAATTAATAAATGAGAATCAGCAAATGATTTGATACAAAATCTAATCTATGTAGGATAGATGTTACCAGCTCTGTTTTTAATGAATTTCTTTTTAGAAATTTAAATACAGGACAAAAACTTTGTCAGTAGGAATTACACAGTCACTAGAGTTCAAAGTAGGAATGAAATAACATTTCTTCTTTAAGGACACCAAGGTGCTTATGGACATTTGAAAACTCAGAACATTGGATAATTCTCTGCTTGATTTAAAAATTGACAGGGATTCAATTATCTGTGTTTTGTCAAATGTCACATAAGCACTGTGTGTTTCTCAAGCTGACTAATTCATGTTTATGAATAAGCTCTCTTTATGAAACACTGTCATATTAACAGATGGCAGATGTAGTTGGCAAGTAAATCTTTTTGACTCCATCCCTCTCTTCTTCTTTTGAGTGCTTCTTTGTTATATATTTCATCATTAGTACTTAAATCTGGTTTTCTCATTTTGCCAAGTACTCACTCAAGATCATATATCCCCTGTCCTATTATACTGTTTCATTGCACCAGCCTTCTGTTTCAGGCTCTTTTCCCACCTGCTTTATTTTGGAAGCTCTGCCAACTATATTTTTTTTCTGAATACACAATCATCTCTTTTTCCTACTCTCCTTTCTAAAATCATAAATAACTGCTCTGATTATAACATTATATAACAGTGTAATTTCCATCAGCTTTGCTCCTATATTAGGGCAATGCCTGCATATTAACGTTTAATAAAATTAAACATAATTTAATGTATATGATAACCTCTAATAAAGACATTTTGGTGAGCTCCATGTGCTTTTTTCTTTCCTGGTTTTTAATTAAAAATAGATATTTTTTATACAATATATTCTGGGTACTTGTACCTTTCCCCATTTTTCCACACTTCTTTTCCTACAGATGTATAATTGTTACTCCTGAGCCAGATACTACTACGTTTCCTAATTTGTTAAGACAAATGTTGCTCTGCTCTGAAATCTCCACTATGTTTTGGTCATGAGGAATGAGCAAAGGATGGGCCTTGATCAATTTTAAAATATGTTAAGAAGAATCTTCTTAGAAGGAGGTATTTGCCTGAAGCCATTGCCATAAATTCATGTGGCCATGACCCTGAACCTGAGTAGTGTTACTAGCTACAGCTATATTGTGGCTATGGGTGGTTGTCAACATGACTGTGTCCAGAATTAACTAAAACCAAAGTGTTTGGGTAAACCTGTGAGGCATTCTTCCTGATAGAATCACTTGATGTGGAAAGGGCCCCACTAAATTCAGATAGTTGAAGATGGGAAGAACCAACTTAAATCTTAGCCACATCTGGAGACAGCCATTTTGAAGCAGTTAGACCATAAACTGTTAGCTGCTGTAATAAGATACACATATACAGATAAACAGATCACACACACACACACACACACACACACACACACACACACACACACACCAGTTCTGTTTCTCTAGAGAACCCTGACTAATACACAAATATAAAAGATTTAGAGGTCTTTATAGGAATTTGGATGAACACAAAACAGAATATCTACAAAGCAGTTTTAAGTTATACATGTAGTCACAGGGGAAATGCAAGTAGGAGCTAAATAAACAGATGTGCAAACTTGCACAATCAACATATGTATTACACATATGTATATGTTAAAAAGATTTTTTTCTTTAAATAGCAAATCAGAGTGAACATTTTCTCTGGTAAGTAAAATATCTAACTATCTACCTTTTCTTGATGAGTCCATCTCTTCATTTTATAAAGACTTAGAATCAGTAATATGTAGAGTTACTCTTCCCTCAATAGTTGACTTGTGCTTTCGATTAATTATTTGCCATAAACTCCTCTATTTCCCCTCTAACCTCATCTGCAGTGTCTGTCATTCTACTCTTGTGCATTAGATTAGGTTAGGTAAAATCATACAAGCACCATCTGTCCTTAGGTGGATGATTTCCTTAATGAAACATAATTCCTCCAATATTCCTCCATTAGAAACAGTTGTCCCTACGTCCTTGAGCTGGTTAGTTGTTAGTGTTTTTGTAACTTGAGGCAAGATAGAATTTCTTTTCGCCATGGTATTTATCACAGAAATAAAAATCAAACTAGAACAATACTTTTTCTTACTCATGCATATTCATTATAAATAGCAATGGATTTTATATTGTCATTTTCTTTAACATATGTCAGATATTTTGACAAATGTCTCAGCACTTTACCACCCTACCCTCCATCTCTACTGCCCTCAGTGAGATTAATCCCTGTTAACAATGTTACTTCTGTTCTTCTTTCATGGCACATATACAAAAATAATTTTTCAGGTATCTCCTTGGTCTATGAGACTGCATTGAGTCCACATAACATCACATGTCTAGAACTTGATCCATCTTTATCTTTCTGTCTTCTGAAATTTTGTGAGCAGACACTTGAAAAGAACAAATAAGAGTTGTTTGAACATAATGTGTGTAAGAATACATTTTATGCACCTTCATCTTTTGATAAAAACTTACTTAATGTTAACCTTTTAAAAGTTTTCAATAATTGATGCTATGATCATGTGTGGAAATACACATTTGAGTATTTGTTTATAACTCTTAAGGTTTATAAGCATACATAATCATAATCCAGAGACAGAATAAATGAATGATTGGAGTTTGGGAACAGCTATATGATGATATCTATGCATCTATGTATTTATCTGTCATTGTCTATATCTATTATCTATCATCTATTTATCATCTATCTATCTTTTACTTATCTTTATAAAGAATTAAATCTTTATATACAATTGGATGATATTTTCTTTGTGTACGTGTGTGACTAAATGAGTACTGGGAAGACAGTTTTATTTTAATAATAGCATTTTAATGCTACTTTACTGTATATAAT